>JASKMD010000014.1:3775383-3920133 GCA_030144725.1 Haematococcus lacustris | reverse complement strand
TTGCAGTTTTCGACAGCTGGAGCATGGCAGGTGAAGCATGGCCGGGTTGATTGCAAGCATGGCGGTAGAGCAGCAACCAACAAGGAGCCAGCAAGGACCGTACCCTCCTCGTACCCCGTACCCTACCCCGGCGGCGTGACACGGAGCATAACTGTAAAGTGGCCAGTCCCCTGCAACATGAGGTGGTCCCCAATGCCAAGCCTAAATGCAAGGATGCCTCTTCGCTGCCCGCAGGTCTGATGGTCACAACTGCTGCCCCTTGCCCCCTTCCCCCTTCCCCCCTTCCCTGCCCAAGCCCACCACCACCACTTCCGAGTCTGCCACCTACCTACCCTCCTCCCCTCCTCCCCTCCTCCCCTCTTCTCTCCTCCTCCCCCACCCAATGGCACCCAGCAGCCCTTGGCGTAGCAGCCTGGAGCGGGCAGCTTGGAGCGGGGCAGCCCGGAGTGGGCAGCATGGAGCGGGTTGCCTGGAGCGGGCAGCCTGGAGCGGGCAGCCTGGAGCGGGCAGCCTAGAGCGGGCAGCCTGAAGTGGGCAGCCTGGAGCGGGCAACCTGGAGTGGGCAACCTGGAGCCAAGCCTAGCCCAGCCTACCCCAGCCTAGCCTAGCCTAGCCTACCCCAGCCTAGCCTAGCCTAGCCTACCCCCAGGCTAGCCTTGCCTAGGCTAGCCTACCCTAGCCTACCCTAGCCTAGCCTACCCCAGGCTAGCCCAGCCTAGCCTAGCCCAGCCTGATTTGGTGCCATGGGGCATAGGCAACAAGGCAAAGTGCTTAGCAGCCCCGTGATGAGGTGTTAGCCCATAGCAATGAGGTGCAGCCAGTCCTTGTGGTTGTGCACATGGCATATGTGGTGAGTAAGGCATGAGTCGTTGTGTTGTTGTTGTAGTGATGTTGTGTGGTGTGGTTGTGTGGTGTTGTCACCTTGCATCAATGCATGTGCTTAGCACCAGCAATACATGCCGTTTGTTGTGGTGTTGCGAGGGGTTCGGGCGTCGTTGCATACGTTGTCGTAGAACCCTGTAGCCGTGCGGCAGAACCCTGTAGACGTGTGTCGTAGGACCCTGTAGCCGTGCGGCAGAACCCTGTCAGAATGTGTCGCAGAACCCTGTATCCGTGCGGCAGGACCCTGTGAAACTTTAATGTAAGACCCTGTAGCCGTGCGGCAGAACCCTGTGAGAATGTGTCGCAGAACCCTGTAGCCGTGCGGCAGGACCCTGTGAAACTTTAATGTAAGACCCTGTAGCCGTGCGGCAGAACCCTGTAGACGTGTGTCGTAGGACCCTGTAGCCGTGCGGCACAACCCTGTGAGAATGTGTCGCAGAACCCTGTATCCGTGCGGCAGGACCCTGTAAAACTGTGTCGTAGGACCCGGTAGGCGTGTGGCAGGGCCCTGTAGCCTAATGTAGCAGGACCTTGTAGGCGTGCGGCAGGACCCTGTAGTCATTTGTCGCAGGACCCTGTAGCCGTGCGGCAGGACCCTGTAGTCATTTGTCGCAGGACCCTGTAGCCGTGCGGCAGAACCCTGTAAACAAATGTCGCAGGACCCTGTAGCCGTGCGGCAGGACCCTGTGACCTAGGACCTTGTACAGGGTCGGTAGGATCCGGTACAGGTTTTTGCGATTTTTCAAATAGTTATAACATCGCAACAACTTGGAGTTTTTCAATGATTACAACGGCGATGAGTCGGCCTTTCCTGGAACTATCTGCAGTATGCCTCCCGGGAGGAAATGACGTAGGCGACTTCCGGCCTTAATCGGCGCGAGTGTCAGGGTAGGATCAGTCATAAGTGCAAGATCATGCACCACACGAGACTGCAAGTCAGGGGTAAGGCCCCTGATGAAGGTGGCCACAAGCATAAATGGCGCCATGCACGTGGCACCAGCTACTGTCAGAGTATTTCTGAACTCGGTGATGTAGGCATTTTGGGTAGAACCTGCTGACATGCGTAAGGCACCAGGATCCAACAGCCTCCTGCGGTGCATGTCTGATTCATTACGCAGATCGTCACCAGCCATCTCCTTGAAACAAGTGCGCAGGTATGCCCATGTTGCCCTAGTGCCATGAGCAAGGATGTGGGCATTCCTAGTGGCAGGGTACCACACTTCACGTGCCTTGCCAGACAGGAAACTAGGCAATGCATCAGCAGGATCAATACGCAGATATGCACAGTGGACCTCCAGATCCTCACAGAAGATTTGTGCTACACGAGATGTGGCAAGGCACTGGTCCGTCCATTTATCAGGACCTGGGACTTTTATCCTGGGCAGGGAGGCTGGCACAGTGACAGGCACAGCAACCTGGGACAGGGATAATTGCCCTGCTGGTGCCGCAGGTGGCGCAGTAGGTGCGACAGGAGTAGCGGTGCCCGACAAAGCAGGGGCAGCAGGTGCGACCAGAGCAGCAGAAGTGCCACTTCTAACATTCACAGCAGGTCTGGCTGACTGCGAGTATTGGTTGCGGATTGCAGCTATAGCTGGTTCACCACCCACCACCGCGTTCTGCATGTTTTGCAGGCGCTCCATCTCAGCGAGTTCGGCTCGGATCCTGACAGCCTCGTTCTGGGATGCCTGAAGGTTCGCAGTTGCTCCCACCAGCTGCTATCGCAGCCTCTGGATCTCATCAGCCTGTGCGGCTGCTGCAGAGGTGCCAGTCTCAGGCAGGATTGGGGCAGCGGTCAGGGCTCCTGCATACGACAGCTGTCCAACTCCAGGGGCCACCGTGGTCGAAGGCGCTGTTGTAGCTGGAGGCTGAGCGGAGGCCATGGCGTTCAAAGTCTGCAGGACGTTCTTCAGCAGATCCATAGCTTGGGCGGGAGGTAGGCAAGTAACCCTCTCGATTTCCGCGAAGGCAGGGCTTGCGATAGGTACAGGAAGGACGGGATGGGTAATAGATACCGTCGTGCCATTAGTTGGCGCCCCAGCCGCAGCAAGAACCCCTGCTGGGACACCAGCAGTGGCGTTCGGAGTCGCTGGGGGCGGGGAGCCAGGAGTTTGGCCCTCAGGAGCAGAACGCTCCGATCGTTTGTCGCCTCCAGGAGGAGGCTCCTTGTTAGCAGTCATTTGCTCAGAGGGAAAGTGGCGTTAGTACAACGTCGGTCGGAAACCAAAATGTAGCGTGCTAAGAGCAACGCCGATAACCGATAACCACCTCTTTCCCACAGCATGACACGGCCAGGGTTTAGAACGTTTCCCCCGAGGAGTCGAACCTCTGAAGCAGGTGTGCACGAAGGCCCACCTGCCCCTTTCGCCCACCATGTCACACTGCAGTACAGAAGTACCGTGAGGCGAGCTAGGCTTCGAGGAGCCGTTCGCTACACCTGCGCGCAGTGTGCAAGATGCGGGGTTGCGACGGGCAAGGGGCCTGCGAAATGGCGGGCGCCCCCATACTCACTCAGCTCTCCCTTCAAGTTCGTACAACTGCAGCTAAAGAAGAAAGTCGCCATTCTGCCCTCGAAGCCTGTCAGCGTCAGCGTCGGAATCGTCTTGCTGCCGCTGGCGCTCATCGTCGCTGCTGTCAGTATCCAGCAGGGCCCGGCAGATGGGTTGGTAGTGGCAAAGGCGCAGGCGCAGGCGCAGGCGGTTAGCCCAACCACTACCGAAGTAGTAAAATTTGAATTTAACAGAAAAGTGTGAATTACGAGCCCGTTCGCGGATAGGCCCTTACTGTAACCGCTGCCTAACCGCGATTTTTACTGAGAAAGTGCCGCAGTTTTACTGTAACCACCGCCTAACCGCAAATTTTACTGAGAAATTGCGTCAAGCGCTGCCTAACCGCGATTTTTACTGATAAAGTGCAGGGTGCGGCGACAGAGTTGCGCGTTGTACACGCGTTGATGCTGCTGGCTTATAACTTACACGTTCGAGCCGCCCGTAATGTAAAGGGATAATGTATAATGTCTCGGCCCGCGTTGTTCACGTTCAAATAACGACCTCGGCCTCGTTTCGAGCTGCGGTCTCGGTCGTTATTTTCCCTTAACAGCTTGGCCTCCGACATTATACTATACATAATGAGAACTTCATGCATGCACCATGTGTGGCAAGCTTGCATTCACCATGTGCATGCAACATGTGCCAACATGCATGCAACAGCAAGCAACTAAGCGTGTCAACAGCTCATTGACCGAGCATGGCACAACCATGCAACTCTTATGCATGGCTTAATGGATCTGCAGCACGACATGCATGCATTGGTCACATGCATCATGGATGCATCATGCATGTGCACCAGCAGCCAGCGGTGTCCACCACCCATGTTACAGTTCAACTTCAGACCTGGTATGCATGAGCTTTGAATGCGCTTGCAAGTCTTTTTAGCCTTGCATGCGTGAGATGTGACTTTCGGTTTACTTAAGCTGAGGCCAGGCAGGATTCGAGATTCGGCGGAGGATGGCCTTCATACAGACTACTCGGGATCACTGATTAGAGAGCTGAGAAGAATGTAGAGACATGTAAGGATGGATCCTGGCCACTCGATGTCTGAAGCGCGCTACTTCCAGAGTACGAAAGCATCAGCAACAGCCACTAAGCAGCCACTACCACTGTCGGAATAGATTCTGGCCTCCGTCGGCCAGCCATGTATACTGCTGCCCCGGCTATACTCTAACATTTGGTTTCCTCGCATCGATCATCAGCCTGTGCTCTTGCCGCACGCAACGCAGTAGTCGAGCTTCTGAGATACTTTTGGGCAGTACCTCCGGTGCAAGAACGCCGAAGGCTCAAGCTACCGCTGACGCATCAACACCATCGCAATGTAAGCTTGCCCAGCTGCTTTAACTCGCAGCGCCGACCTGCAGTGTTTGTACCTGCAGTGTTTCAGATGCCTACCCGCGAAAGCGGTGCCCACCTGCGTTAGCAGTGCTTACCTCGCGCAAGCGAGTGCTTACCTGCGAAAGCAGTGCTACCTGCTGTTTGCAGTGGACTCGCTGGACACATCCGTACCTCGCTGGACCTTGCTAGACCTCGCGGGACATCGCTGGACACATCCGTACCTCGCAGCCCAAGTTCGACACGCAGAAGACAGGACATCGACTGCAGCCTCGTCAGTTTGCCAGCAGCCTGCAGCGCACCGGCAGCCCCACCACCACCCTATCTCCAGTTACGTTGACACTCGTTGTAAACACTACCAACGCCTGGCACACCGCCCAGGCATACACGTCAACCTCTTGCTGAATCATCATCATCAGACCAAAACACGAGCCTCAGACCACAGAACACACCACCAGCCATGTTACAAGGCTGTGTCTCCACCTTCCATTGTTACCTGGCACGCTGCCTTAACATCCACGGCCAGGTCAGGATCAAACCTCCAACCACAGAGCTATAAGGCACAGTTACACACCACTGATCACAGTCCACTGGCTCAATCTACCATCAAGCCAACCCATCAGGCCAACCCACAACCCAAGGCATCAACCATCACGGTTACAATCATCTAAGGCCACATCAACCTACACTATTGCAGAGCTCAGTCATCAGGCCTTGCAGCCACAAAAGCACAGCAACCACAACCTTCTACATGTGGTAACAGTGCACAACCAGAGCACAACATCACAACATCAGACCACTGACTACAACACACTGGCAGCAAACACATCACTACCCTATCCATGATACACTAAACGCCATGAGACCGCCACAGTCCTTTCTTCACCTCCACCTGCAGAAAACACGACATACCACCACAATCAGCATGCAGAAGCAATGACACAGAAGCAGCAAGCAGCTCACTGGTCAGCATCCTCACAGATTGAATGTCACCACAGAGGCAGAGCAGAGCGCAACCAACCACGACGGATGTACGCATCCACTAAACCGCCAGCCAATGCAAGCTGTTGTCTCCAGCTGCCTACCTGAAAGCACATCGCCAGCTGTAAAGCTGTGACCACATAGCTGAGACCAGCTGACCCTATGACACCAACAGCCGAGCTGTGAGCAATCCATTGTCACCAGCTAACTCCAGCTGCCCAGCTGAGCGCACCATCATGACAGAACACCATTAGCATCAGCTACATCAAACATCTCCTGCTACCCAGCCAGAATCAATACCGTAGACACCTGCACAAGCAGGTCCGCACATCAATGGCACGCAGAGCTAGGCCAGCTCAGCATCCAGCCACAACAATCAAGCCGCTAGCTGCATAGCTTGCGCACACTCACACGCTCAGCACCAGTCAGCGGACGCGCTGTCACGCCGAGCTGACTTCCATCTGTACACCTCCGTCTTGGGAGTGAACACACACTGAAGGGCGTTCCGTCGTCCTGGGCATACATACCCAAATACTCCAGGCATTCCGACTGCCACGGGAACGGAGTCGCTCTCCGCACCCCATCCTCAACTGCACATCGATGAGCAATCAGCGACTGCAGATCCACAGTACCAGCGCCTCCTAGCGGCTGCACTGGCTGGCAAAGCACGCCAGTTTCAAATCCAGGGAAACCTCATGTACCACACTGGACGGGGGACTCGCCGGCTTTACATCCCGGTGGGACCCATGCGCACCGCCCTTCTCCGTGAAGCACATGACATCCCCATCTCCGGACATCTCGGTAGGGACAAAGCCTACGCACAACTATCACGCCATTTCGTCTGGCCCCGCATGGCAGCATCAGTTCACGTCCGCTCCTGCACACACTGCCACTGAAACAAATCCAACACAGCCAAACCAATCGGTCTTCTACATCCCCTTCCTATTCCTCAGCACCGCTGGGAACATGTCAGCATGGACCTCATCACTCAGCTGCCCT
Organism: Haematococcus lacustris; assembly: GCA_030144725.1. Lineage (NCBI taxonomy): Eukaryota > Viridiplantae > Chlorophyta > Chlorophyceae > Chlamydomonadales > Haematococcaceae > Haematococcus > Haematococcus lacustris. The sequence goes on along the minus strand of JASKMD010000014.1, from coordinate 3,913,390 downwards.
CCACTGCAGCTGGACACGATGCCATTGTTGTCTTCGTCGATAAGCTCGCCAAAATGATCCACGCTGTCCCCACTACCACCACAATCACAACAACTACCATCTCATACTATCACCAACTTCTCTTACTATCTCCTCGTGCTACCACTATCTTTGCTTTCTTATGCTTCTCTCCATTCGGCTTCTCATTTCATTTCATTTCTGGACGATGTCTCCACCACCGGCTGACACCAGCTCTACTGTGGACAACGAGACAACACGACACGAGACCTTTAGCTCATGCTCTCTTGCATGAGACTTGCATGAGATTTGCATGAGATTTGCATGATTGCTTGTTTGCATGTAGCTTGTGCATGTCTGCTTTTCACTTGCCTGCTTGCTCTGTGATCGCATGACTGTTTTTCATAGACACTGGAAGCTCCGGGACGTAGCTTTCTGGAGTGGGGGAGAGTGTTACAGTTCAACTTCAGACCTGGTATGCATGAGCTTTGAATGCGCTTGCAAGTCTTTTAGCCTTGCATGCGTGAGATGTGACTTTAGGTTTACTTAAGCTGAGGCAAGGCAGGATTCAGGGTTGGCGGAGGAGGGCCTTCAAACAGACTACTCGGGATCACTGATTAGAGAGCTGAGAAGAATGTAGAGACATGTAAGGATGGATCTTGGCCACTCGATGTCTGAAGCGCGCTACTTCCAGAGTACGAAAGCACCAGCAACAGCCACTAAGCAGCCACTACCACTGTCGGAATAGATTCTGGCCTCCGTCGCCAGCCATGTATACTGCTGCCCCGGCTATACTCTAACATTTGGTTTCCTCGCATCGATCATCAGCCTGTGCTCTTGCCTCACGCAACGCAGTAGTCGAGCTGTTGAGATATTTTGGGGCAGTACCTCCGGTGCGAGAACGCCGAAGGCTCAAGCTACCGCTGACACATCAACACCATCGCAATGTAAGCTTGTCCAGCTGCTTAACTCGCAGCGCCGACCTGCAGTGTTTGTACCTGCAGTGTTTCAGATGCCTACCCGCGAAAGTGGTGCCCACCTGCGTTAGCAGTGCTTACCTGCGAAGCAGTGCTTACCTGCGAAAGTAGTGCTTACCTGCGAAAGCAGTGCTACCTGCTGTTTGCAGTGGCCTCGCTACAACATCCGTACCTCGCTGGACCTTGCTGGACATCGCTGGACACATTCGTACCTCGCAGCCCAAGTTCGACACGCAAAACAGACATGTCACTTCGTCAGTTTGCCTGCAACCTGCAGCCACCGGCAGCCCCACCACCACCCTTTCTCCAGTTACGTTGACACTCGTTGTAAACACTACCAACGCCTGGCACACCGCCCAGGCTTACACGTCAACCTCTTGCTGAATCATCATCATCAGACCAAAACACGAGCCTCAGACCACAGAACACACCACCAGCCATGTTACAAGGTTGTGTCTCCACCTTCCATTGTTACCTGGCACGCTGCCTTAACATCCACGGCCAGGTCAGGATCAAATCTCCAACCACAGAGCTATAAGGCACAGTTACACACCACTGATCACAGTCCACTGGCTCAATCTACCATCAAGCCAACCCATCAGGCCAACCCACAACCCAAGGCATCAACCATCACGGTTACAATCATCTAAGGCCACATCAACCTACACTATTGCAGAGCTCAGTCATCAGGCCTTGCAGCCACAAAAGCACAGCAACCACAACCTTCTACATGTGGTAACAACCAGAGCACAACATCACAACATCAGACCTCTGACTACAACACACTGGCAGCAAACACATCACTACCCTATCCATGATACACTAAACGCCATGAGACCGCCACAGTCCTTTCTTCACCTCCACCTGCAGAAAACACGACATACCACCACAATCAGCATGCAGAAGCAATGACACAGAAGCAGCAAGCAGCTCACTGGTCAGCATCCTCACAGATTGAATGTCACCACAGAGGCAGAGCAGAGCGCAACCAACCACGACGGATATACGCATCCACTAATCCGCCAGCCAATGCAAGCTGTTGTCTCCAGCTGCCTACCTGAAAGCACATCGCCAGCTGTAAAGCTGTGACCACATAGCTGAGACCAGCTGACCCTATGACACCAACAGCCGAGCTGTGAGCAATCCATTGTCACCAGCTAACTCCAGCTGCCCAGCTGAGCGCACCATCATGACAGAACACCATTAGCATCAGCTACATCAAACATCTCCTGCTACCCAGCCAGAATCAATACCGTAGACACCTGCACAAGCAGGTCCGCACATCAATGGCACGCAGAGCTAGGCCAGCTCAGCATCCAGCCACAACAATCAAGCCGCTAGCTGCATAGCTTGCGCACACTCACACGCTCAGCACCAGTCAGCGGACGCGCTGTCACGCCGAGCTGACTTCCATCTGTACACCTCCGTCTTGGGAGTGAACACACACTGAAGGGCGTTCCGTCGTCCTGGGCATACATACCCAAATACTCCAGGCATTCCGACTGCCACGGGAACGGAGTCGCTCTCCGCACCCCATCCTCAACTGCACATCGATGAGCAATCAGCGACTGCAGATCCACAGTACCAGCGCCTCCTAGCGGCTGCACTGGCTGGCAAAGCACGCCAGTTTCAAATCCAGGGAAACCTCATGTACCACACTGGACGGGGGACTCGCCGGCTTTACATCCCGGTGGGACCCATGCGCACCGCCCTTCTCCGTGAAGCACATGACATCCCCATCTCCGGACATCTCGGTAGGGACAAAGCCTACGCACAACTATCACGCCATTTCGTCTGGCCCCGCATGGCAGCATCAGTTCACGTCCGCTCCTGCACACACTGCCACTGAAACAAATCCAACACAGCCAAACCAATCGGTCTTCTACATCCCCTTCCTATTCCTCAGCACCGCTGGGAACATGTCAGCATGGACCTCATCACTCAGCTGCCCTCCACTGCAGCTGGACACGATGCCATTGTTGTCTTCGTCGATAAGCTCGCCAAAATGATCCACGCTGTCCCCACTACCACCACAATCACAACAACTACCATCTCATACTATCACCAACTTCTCTTACTATCTCCTCGTGCTACCACTATCTTTGCTTTCTTATGCTTCTCTCCATTCGGCTTCTCATTTCATTTCATTTCTGGACGATGTCTCCACCACCGGCTGACACCAGCTCTACTGTGGACAACGAGACAACACGACACGAGACCTTTAGCTCATGCTCTCTTGCATGAGACTTGCATGAGATTTGCATGAGATTTGCATGATTGCTTGTTTGCATGTAGCTTGTGCATGTCTGCTTTTCACTTGCCTGCTTGCTCTGTGATCGCATGACTGTTTTTCATAGACACTGGAAGCTCCGGGACGTAGCTTTCTGGAGTGGGGGAGAGTGTTACAGTTCAACTTCAGACCTGGTATGCATGAGCTTTGAATGCGCTTGCAAGTCTTTTAGCCTTGCATGCGTGAGATGTGACTTTCGGTTTACTTAAGCTGAGGCAAGGCAGGATTCAGGGTTGGCGGAGGAGGGCCTTGAAACAGACTACTAGGGATCACTGATTAGAGAGCTGAGAAGAATGTAGAGACATGTAAGGATGGATCTTGGCCACTCGATGTCTGAAGCGCGCTACTTCCAGAGTACGAAAGCACCAGCTACAGCCACTAAGCAGCCACTACCACTGTCGGAATAGATTCTAGCCTCCGTCGCCAGCCATGTATACTGCTGCCCCGGCTATACTCTAACAACCCACAACATGTCACGTTCGGCACAAAGCGATGCCTAGCATGATACCATGAACAGCCATGCCAGCCACGCCAGCCATGCCAGCCACGCCAGCCTTGCCAGCTGCAACAGTTGTAATGCGTGGGCCCGGAAAAACTCGTAAATGCAAGCGCTAATGGGTCTAAGGACTTCTTTCAGCCTAAGGTCGGCTTCTAGAAGTCTCGTAGTGTTAACTACGGCTAGGTCTCAGCTCGACGCTGGAGCTAAGGACCGCTAAGCTGACTTACTATTGCTTATAAAGCAACAGCACCCGAATTCACTAAGAACCGTGGAGGACCGTAGGACCGTGGGTGTTTGAGGCAGACCGACCGTAACCGTTAGGGAGGAGTCTTACAATGTTCCGTGCACAATGGCTTGCTGTTCTTCAGTTCTCTCACTCGCGCCGATTAAGGCCGGAAGTCACCAGGACCATTTCTCCCGGGAGGCATACCGCAGATAGCCCCAGGAAAGGCCGACTCAACGCCGTTGTTGTCATTGAAAAATTCAAAGTTCGTGCGATGTTATAACCATTTGAAACCTGCGCAGGGTCCTAGCGCATCGGCCATTTGCAGGGTCCTGACGACCATTTGCAGGGTCCTAGCGACCCTGCGCAGGGTCCTAGCGACCCTGCGCAGGGTCCTACTGACCTCATTTGCAGGGTCCTGCCGACCATTTGCAGGGTCCTGCAACCCGGCGCAGGGTCCTGCCGACCCTGTGCAGGGTTCTGATGGCAGTTTTTATAGGGTCTTGGTGACCCTGCGCAGGGTCCTGGTGACCCCGCGCAGGGTCCTGGCGACCCTGTGCAGGGTTCTGATGGCAGTTTTTACAGGGTCCTGCTGACCATTTGCAGGGGTCTGGTGACCCTGCGCAGGGTCCTGGTGACCCCGCGCAGGGTCCTGGCGACCCTGTGCAGGGTTCTGATGGCAGTTTTTACAGGGTCCTGCTGACCATTTGCAGGGTTCTGGTGACCCTGCGCAGGGTCCTGGCGACCCTGTGCAGGGTTCTGATGGCAGTTTTTACAGGGTCCTGCTGATCATTTTACAGGGTCTTGCTGACCAGTCTACAGGGTCTACAAGGCATGATTCTTGTACTTGCTACTACAACATGACCCCTCATGCACTCTCCCTCTTGTTGCTCACGTGCATGTCATCTAAGCCATCATGACATTCACCTTGCACGCGCAAACCTGCCATGTCATGTCTTATGGTACAACCTTACAACGTATGCAACACCACTACAAACGGTTTGCATTGCTGATGCTGAGCACATGCATTGATGCAAGATGGTAACACCACACAACACCACAACACAATACACTGCAACAACAACAACAACACAACGACTCATGCCTTACTCACAACCTATGCCATGTGCACAACCACAAGGATTGGATGCACTTGCTATGGGCTAACACCTCATCACGGGACTGCTAAGCACTTTGCCTTGCTGCCTATGCCCCATGGCACCAAATCAGGCTGATCTGGGCTAGGCTGGGCTAGGCTAGGCTAGGCTGGGCTAGGCTTGGCTCCAGGCTGCCCGCTCCAGGCTGCCCGCTCCAGGCTGCCCGCTCTAGGCTGCCCGCTCCAGGCTGCCCGCTCCAGACTGCCCACTCCATGCTGCTACGCCAAGGGCTGCTGGGTGCCATGGGGTGGGGGAGAGGAGAGGGGAGGGGAGGAGGGGAGGAGGGGAGGAGGGGAGGTAGGTGGCAGACTCGGATGTGGTGGTGGTGGGATTGGGCAGGGAAGGGGGAAGGGGGAAGGGAGAAGGGGGCAAGGGGCAGCAGTGTGACCATCAGACCTGCGGCAGCAAGAGGCATCCTTGCAGTTAGGCTTGGCATTGGTGACAACTCATGTGCAGGGACTGGCCACTTACAGCTATGCTCAATGCCCCCCTCCATGTCACACCGCTACCACCTTGCTTGCAATCACCAAGCCTTGCTACACTTGTCATACTCAAGCTGTCAACAACTGCAAGCAAACATAAGCCAGCAAGCAGATGAATAAGGACATGCATGACCAGAACTGGGCTGGGTAGGCTGACACCACCAGAGCATGTGCACCCACCGGAAGTCCTGGCTACCGCTCCAAGCTCGTTGTGTGTTGCGAAGAGGTGTACAAGCGCTCAAACCTTGTCGTATCCTTGCTGGTGGCTTCTCTGATGCAACCCAGCATAGGCTCCCAAATGCAAGGCAATACGAACCACAACATGCATGCTTACTCACCTGCCAAGGTGAGGGTGAGGGTGAGGGTGAGGTCAAGGGCGAGTGGGAAGGGAAGGGGAATGGTAGGTCAGGAAGGTACGGGGACCTGTAGCCACCTGTAGAGACATGTAGAGGGGGGGAGGGCGTGAGGGAGGGCGTGAGAAAGGGCGTGAGGGAGGGAGGGAAGGAGGGAGGGAAGGAGGGAGGGAAGGAGGAGGTTGCTCCAGGCTGCAAGGTAGGATAGGGAGTGGGGCAAGGTGCGACGACGGCCTGGGAGGTGGTGGTGGCAAAGGGGAAGGGTCAAACTATTAATCCTGCAGCAGCACAAAAGGCATGCCAGATGTTAAGCGGTGCCACATACTTGCAGAGGGATAGCCACTCACCTTGACAACTTCGCATGGATGTTTGCATGGCTGACGGCGAGGCTCGGTCGTTGTGTGTTGATGCGTGGCTAGGCTTGCTACGTTGGCTTTTTGCGTTGCTGCGTGGCTGTAACATATCGAGATTGCGAGGTTGTGTGGATGGCTGCGATGCTGGTGAAGTAGCTGGACTGCGTGGCTGAGCTAGCGACGTAGATGGTTGTACGCCTAGCATCCGGGTTGGCTGCCTCATGGTAGGGGAAGTGGCTGGGGCTGCACTGCTGGCTAGGCTAAGTTGCGGCTAAGTTGCGTGTCTGAGCTAGCTAGCTAGGTGCGATGTGACTGGAAGCGAGCATAGTTTCGGGCCTGGCTGCGAGCTGAGTTACGAGGCTCTGAATGCGTGGAGCTGACTCATTGCAATTGGAAGTCGCTACTAGCTAGAGACGCACCTTAGGCGTTGTTCATCGACTTGGCAGTACGAGATGTCGCAATGTAGAGCACGTACATCGCGTTTGTGCTAAGCGTGTTGTAGAGCAGGGACGTTGCAAGTTGGCTGGGTGACAAGAAGGCCATGTTGCGAGGATCTTTTTCAAATTTTCATTATGGCTTTCATCCAGATGCCACCGACCTCTGCCAGTCAGCAGGACCCTGTAGAGGGTCTGAAATTTTCCATTATGGCTTATATCCAGATGCCACCGACCTGTGCTAGTCAGCAAGACCCTTCACAGGGTCAGTAGGACCCTACAAAGGGTCAGTAGGACCCTGCAGAAGGCCAGAGCGCCAGGACCCTGCACAGGGTCACCAGGACCCTGCACAGGGTCGGCAGGACCCTGCGCAGGGTCCTAGCGCCTTTTAAATATTAAATACATGTAATATAAAAAGTAAACTACAAAATAGTTGTTCTAATATTTAATTTTAATTCTAACCATGGTCGTAGGACCCTGCGCAGGGTCCTGGCACACAGGGTTTTCAGGACCCTGCGCAGGGTCTGTAGGACCCTGCGCAGGGTCCTAGCGTCACCATGGTCGTAGGACCCTGCGCAGGGTCCTGGCACATAGAGTCGGGAGGATACCAAACAGAAACGACAGGACCTAGCAAAGGGTCTGCGGGAAGCCTGACAAGGTCCTGGCACACAGGGTCAGAACAAAACCTGGAAAACTCTTGACTCATAGGGTCAGTAGGACCCTGCGCAGGGTCGCCAGGACCCTGCGCAGGGTCCTACGACCATGGTGACGCTAGGACCCTGCGCAGGGTCCTAGGACACGGGCCATAGCTCATCACTGGCTTGGACTTTTTGCATGCTACCTACTAGGTTGGGCAGCTGTAACCACCCTCTACAACCTCTCATACTCACATTTCATGAAAAGACACTTTGATCACTCGGTGCCAACTCCCTTAGCCAAAATCAGGGTCACAGCCCCACACCTGGTCCAACAACTCGACACCGAGTGAGAATTACACTTTGGCCCAAGAGAGTCTTGACCTCCCCTAGGTCTCAACAACCTACATGCCAAGTTTCAGACCTGAACTCTCAAGTTTTTCAAGCCAGCCAGCCCTTAATTTGCACGAGTGCTTCTTCCCCCCGTAAACACTACAACAACTCGCTTAAAACCTACCGACATCATACAGTGAGACACAACGTCATCAGGCAACGTGGCACTTCATGTTAAAGAAAACCATCAATTGTTCATGCATCCTACCGTGCAATCGTGTACTCTTACATTCTCCCCCACTTGGAGAGAGCTTCGTCCCGAAGCGTGCAGTTGAAAGTGCTATGTGTGTGCCATGCAAACAACAATGTGACAACAACAGACAGGCAGGTATGTGTTCAAACAATCCTATCTAACCCTAACCTACGCTGGCTGCATCCATCCCTTGGGCTGCTTGGTGCGGAAAGCATATGCTCGCAACAACTTCTTGAGGACGTTTTGGGTCATGTCTTCTTGTAGTTGTGCCAGAGGCACCCAGCTGTTCTCGTGTGCAGGGTGGCCAAGCCACTTCACTTGCAGCTGGAGTTTACCGCACTGGAAGCGGTGGTTGCGGAAGGCTTCTACGTGGTAATGCTCTTCACCGTCGATGATGTCTGGCTCGGGCGGAGGGGCGGGACTGCGAGTGGGGAACCGCGCACTGCCATCGTGGTGCAACTTGACGTGCGACACGTGTACAACCGGGTGGACTGATTTCCACTCAGCAGGTAGTTGAAGTCGCAGGGCGACAGGGGTGACGACCTCCAGGACCTGCGGGCGGCGCCGGCAGCTTGCGTGGCTGGTCTGATGTGGGTAAGGAAGCTGTCACAAAGGTAAACCATGTCACCAGTGGAGAATTTATGATCCTGACGGTGGGCATTGGCATACTTGACCTGCCGCTCTTGAGCTTTGATGAGGTGTTGTGTAGCGGCGGCGATGTTGGTAGCCATGCGCTGCAGAAAGGTTGGGGCACTCTCGCTAGTCTCTGGTGTGACCCGTGCTTGAGCAGCTGACGACACTGCTAGAGACAAAGGAGTGTGAGGTTCTTGGCCGGAGTTGAGCATGAAAGGGGAATAGCCAGTACTGGCCTGGACACATGCGTTGTAGGCAAACTCAACGGCGGTGAGGTGGTTGTCCCAATCTGTGTGGTGCGGCGAGACGTAGTTGCGCAACATGTCTTCAATGGTGCGGTTAGCGCGCTCAGTCTGGCCGTCAGTCTGGGGATGGTTGGCTGTGGAGATATTCAAGTGGGTCCCGGTCTTGGCAAAGAGTTGTTGCCAGAAGTTGGAAGTGAACCTGGGGTCCCGATCAGAGATGATGACCTTGGGGAGGCCGTGGTACTTGAAGACAGAGTCAAAGAAGAGTTGGGCCAGCTCGGGGGCTGACACTGTGGTGGTGGTGGGGACAGTATGGATCATTTTAGTCAGCTTGTCCACAAAGACGACAATGACGTCGTGGCCAGCCGAGGTGACAGGTAGCTGGGTGATCAAGTCCATGCTGACCTGCTCCCACCGGTGCTGGGGCACGGGCAAAGACTGCAAAAGGCCAAAGGGTTTTGTGGTGCTAGACTTGTTCCGCTGGCAGTGGGTGCAAGTGCGAATGTAGTCATGCACTGCAGCTGCCATGCGTGGCCAGTAGACGAGGCGGGACAGCCGGAGGTAGGTTTTGTCCCGACCAAGATGGCCAGCCGTGGGGACGTCATGTGCTTCACACAACAGGTCCGTGCGTAAGGAGCCCGCTGGAATGTACAGTAAAGGGGTCCCTCGGCTTGTGTGATACAGCAGATTGTCCTGAACCGTAAACTGCCGTGCGCGTCCCTTAAGGGCGGCAGCAAGATGACGCTGATACTGGGGATCGGTGGCCGCAGCATCGCGTATGTTCCGTAGCCGTGATTGGTCGACAGAGATGGTTGTCTCAGTGACCTGGGCGGGGTTGCGTTGTGCCCGTCGCCCGATTGACAGTAGTTGATAATCTGACCGACGTGACAGGGCGTCTGCCACTATGTTCTGTTTGCCCGGGATATGATCTATGATGCAGTCGTACTCTTGAAGGACCTCCATCCACCGCGCTTGGCGACGGCAATCGAGGCGAGGCTGTGTTTGAATGTGCTTTGTAGCCCAATTGTCCGTGAGTAGGTTGAATGACGCACCAAGGAGGTAGTGACGCCATACCTTGAGGGCCTCCACCAGAGACAGGAGCTCCTGCTCATGGGTGGGATAGTTCCGTTCTGCTGGCAGTAGTTTACGGGAGTGGTAGGCCACGACCCGCTCGGCTGAGCCGGTACCCTGAGAGAGCACGGCACCAATGCCGACTGTGGATGCATCGCACCGTAGCGTATACGGTTGCGAAGGATCTGGAGCAATGAGAATAGGTGCAGAGACGAGTGCCTGCTTCAGAGCGTCAAAGGCTGACTGCTGGGCCTGACCCCATGCCACGACACCCTGCTTGTCATGCCCGTCTGCTCTGGTCAGAGCGGTGAGAGGTGCTGCAATGGTAGAGAAGTCTTTCACAAAGCGGCGGTAGTAGTTAGCTGGTGTAACGGCGAGCCTCGAGCGACACCGTTCCCCTTTGCCCGCGACACCTGTGTACTGCCTATGGCGGGCGCAGGTGGGCGCATTACTTTTATCGAGTGAGTAGGGCAGGTTAAAGCCTAGCAGCGCTGCTGTGAGGACAACTGGTTCGATTCCAGGGGGCCCCGTTCTAAGCCCTAGCCCTCTCACGAGGTTTTCCTGTAAACTTCTCCATGGCAGTTTTCCTCGCAACACGCAAGACGGTCTCTCGGCTAACAACGTGCACTGCACGTTACAGAGTGGTTTCCGACCAGACTTGCGTCTGCGAGGGCATCATGCCTCCAGCCTTCGGCTGACTTCTGGCTTTCACGCTAGTGGAGCTTCGGCTTTGGAGAACGCTGACAGAGGAGGCGAACAGCCAACGCTGCCCACCATTATCGGGGCCAGGTGGTCGTTCCTGTTTCTGCCTGACAAGCTGGTTGCCCTTTACGGATTTGCCCGTAGTTGCCACATTTCGCCCTCCGACGATGGCTACTCCCAAAGGCTACTCTCGCGAAATGAGGTTCCTGTGGCAGGTCCAGTGTTGCGCCTTGTTGCAATTCATTGCACTCTGGCAGGCAAACTTTGTAGCGCTTGTCGCACCTCCTCTAGTCCTTCTGGCCTGCATGTCTTCAGCGGCCGCAGGTTGCGTCTAAGCTTCTGGCTCTGACCGAACAAAGGACAACACGTCGTAAACGTGGATCCAAGCAGATGGACAAGATAGCTACCTTGGTGGTACGCTGCCAGCGTGCTATGCATGTTGTACACATCTGTGTTTGTTGTGCACAACTTCATTGTGCGTGCAACTAGTCCTTTGCCAGCCCTGAATGTATCAGGTTTGCATATGCTTGGCCATCGCTGCCAGCCATGCTACAGCCGTGCTATGCTTAGTACATGCAGCTGACAGCCTCAAGCCCTTGTTGATGGCTTGCTGATGGCCTTGCTGATGGCCTTGGTGATGGCTATGGTATCTGACCTTTGCCTTCTACTCACCATGCTAATGTGGCTGCCCCAAGTTCAGGTGTTCTTACAGGTCCTTTATGATCTCTATGAAAACCTTTATGGCAGCCTATGGCAACGCCTATTACCAATGGTGCAACCTCTATGGCAGCCTATGGCAACGTCTATGACAGTTCTACACATGGACATCCCTAATCCTGGTGCGGCGTGGCACCTAGTGTCATCTTCTGCCATAAGCATCTGCTTGCACCATGCATACTTGCTTATCAAGGCAATGTGTTACTCGACGTTGTCGTCTTGTTACTGTGGCACTCTGCTGGTCATGAAGCACGGTTCGAGGGAACCTTATTGTGAGCCATTGTGCCCTGATGGGTTGCATGACAGCCTTGTAGGCTCAGGTCCATGCGATGGTGGCCATGCCCCACCCTACTGATCAGGATATGGTCCTTGTCACCCTGAACTTAGTGTCACCTTCGACCCTTTCATGTGACCCATGTGTTGCGCCTTGACGCACTCCTCGCATACAAGGATATCTTGTCATGCATGAGTTTGCTTTGATCATCTGGTCTACCATGCAAACGTTTGGCATACTTTGCCATTCGCATTTAAGGCGTATCTCAGCATTGTGTCACCATGACACTTTGATGTTCATCATGCACTCAGAGCTGCTCTGATAACCCCAGATGGAGCTTTTGTGTTGTAAACAAGCTTGTAGGCTACGTCCTAAATCCATGTCATGTATGGTCATGTGTTCAGCCCTTATGGGTAAGACAGTTAAAACATGTACACGCATCGCTTGATCATGTGTATGCATGAGTAATCATGACATGCTTTCATGGTATGTGCATGCACATGGTGTCATGTTGTACACACTTGGTACTATGCTTGTGGCTGACAACCTAGTTGTGCACCGCTATGCCCTTGAGCATGCGTGGTTTTTGCAGACAATATTATCTTGTCATGAACTTTGCTTTGGCCCAACAAGCCAAGCATGTCACAGGAGCAACACCATGCAGCCGCCTTGATATACTATGCCTTTGGCTATTGCCAAGGTGGCAGCAAGGTGGTTGAGGAAAGGCGGTCGTGCCGTTGTGGCTCCTATCAGCCCTGATGGCTCTGCCATACCTCAACCTGAGGTGACCCCTCATGATGTCCCTGATGCTATCAAAGCTCAGTTGGTTTCTCTGCTGGCAAAATACAGTGATGTGTTCACACCTCTCACTGGCTTGCCACCAGACCGCCCAGTGGGTCATACTATACCCCTGGAGCCTGGTAACCGCCCTCCAGCCACTCCCATGTACAGGCTAAGCAAGCCTGAGCATGACGAGCTGAAGCAACTGATACATGACCTCTTGGCTAAAGGTATGATTGAGCCAAGCTCTTCTCCTTATGCAGCTCCTGTACTGTTTGGTCAGAAGAAGTCAGGTGAATTGAGAATGTGCATAGACTATAGGCAGCTCAACAAGATCACACTGCGTGACCAGTATCCACTGCCTCGCATTGATGACTTGTTTGACAAGCTGTCTGGCTGCAAAGTCTTCTCTTCCCTAGACTTGCAGGCTGGTTACCACCAGATCAGGATCACTCCTGAGGATGTGCCTAAAACGGCCTTCCGCACACTTGAAGGTCACTTTCAGTTCAAGGTGTTGTGCTTTGGACTGACCAACGCTCCAGCTACATTTCAACGGGTCATGAACGACGCCTTTGCTACTGTGCTGGGTAAGTGTGCCTTGGTGTATCTGGATGACATCCTTGTCATGTCTAGGTCAGTCCAGGATCACCTGCTGCACCTCAAGCAAGTCTTTGAACTGCTGCGGAAGAATAAGTTGTATGCTAAACTATCTAAATGTGAGTTTATGCGTTATACACTTAAATACTTAGGCCATCTGGTCACTGCTGGAGGTATTGCTGTAGACCCTGAAAAGGTCTCAACAATTGCTAACTGGCCTATTCCCCAGTCCCTCTAGGGATTACAATCATTCCTTGGCGCTGCTAATTATGTGCGCAAGTTTGTCTGTAATTTCAGCAATATTGCTGCACCTCTCACAAATCTTTGTGGTAAAGGCGGTCTGTCCTTTCCATGGCATGACTGGCCTAAGGTACCTTTGACAGCATTCAATGCTCTCAAAGCTGCCATCGCTGCAGTCCCCATGCTGAGACTACCCGATCACACCAAACCGTTCCAGGTTTACTGTGATGCGTCCCTTCAGGGACTGGGTGCAGTCCTCATGCAGGATGGCTATCCACTGGCCTATTTAAGCCGCAAGCTGTCACCTGCTGAGATCAACTACACTACGGGTGAACAAGAGTTCCTCTCTTTAGTCACAGCATGCAAAGAATGGCGCTGCTACTAATAAGGCGTGCCGTTCACTCTATTCACCGATCACCAGCCTTTGGTTGCCTTGCCTACCCAGACAGTGCTATATAGGCGCCGGGCCAGGTGGTAGAGTTCATGAGCAGGTTCTCATACAATCTCGTGCATATTGCTGGCACTGTGAACCCTGCAGACCCTTTGTCCCGGATTGTGCACGATTCTCCAGAAAGTGTCTCGGTGTGTGCTGTCACCACCAGGAGGCAGGCCAAGCTTTCTTTGGAGGGGGGGGGAGCTCGTGAGGCTGGCCTTCGTGCCGCTGCCCCGGCTGCCATCAGTGCGAAATCCCCCCTTGCTCTGTCACAATTTGAGAAAGATACCACGTGTGTTGAAGCCATGTTGGACCCGATAGGGTCTGAGACCCCTGTTACACAGGATGGGACAGCGCAGTATCCTGCGGCTCCAGCTGCTCCAATGGGACTTTCTGATCAACTGAACCTTGGATACCAGCAGGACCCTGCGTTTACTGCTAAAGCTGATCATTCTGGAATGTACCAGGACACCGACGGTCTCTGGCGGATCTCTGGTAAGGACTTAGTGGTGGTCCCCAATGTGCCTGAACTGCGTGAACACATCTTGCACGAGATGCGTGATGCTGCTTATGCTGGCCATGTGGGAATGACCAAAACCCTCGAGCGTGTCACGTGTATTCTGGTGGAACACTGTGCGTGCTGATGTGAGGGACTATGTGGGGACATGTGATGCGTGTCAACGCGATAAGTCCTCCAACTCTAAGCCGGGTGGTCTGTTGAGACCCCTGACTGTCCCAGGGTATCGGTGGGAGCATGTGTCTATGGACCTTGTAACCAAGCTGCCTGCTGGGACCCACGGCTATGATGCCATCTGTGTCCGCCTGAGTTGACCGCCTGAGCAAAATGGTGCATTTTGTGCCATGCAAGGAGTCCATGAATGCCATGACCTTCGCCCGGCTGTTCATCAACAATGTATTCAACTTACACGGCCTTCCGGCTGAAGTACTCACCGATCGTGGTGCACACTTTAATAATAAGTTCTGGCATGCTGTTAAAAAGCTGCTGGGTATGAAGACTAATATGTCTACTGCCTATAGGCCACAGAGTGACGGCCAGACTGAGAGGTACAATCGTGTACTTGAGGAAATGCTTCGTCATTATATCTCTCCCACTCAGGCTGACTGGCCTGAATACCTTGCCTTGGCTGAGTTTGCTGTCAACAACTCATGGCAGGAGTCTATACACTCCACGCCCTTCTTCCTCAACACAGGCCAGAGCCCTGTCACTCCGGGGCTGCGTGACCTGCCTGATGGCGGCCGCTGTCCCTCTGCCCATGCCTTTGCCACGTGGTGGAAAGAAGGTGTTGCCCATGCAAGGCGGCACATGGCTGATGCTCAGGCCAGGTACAAGCGTCATGCTGACACTGGTCTGAAAGACGTGGAGTTTGAGGTGGGTGCACAGGTCTTGCTGAGCACCAGGAACCTGCGCATTAACACAGGCAAGGTTCGCAAGTTTGTGCCACGTTATGTGGGACCCTTCGTGGTTGAGGCTAAGATCAATGCCAATGCCTACAGACTCACTCTGCCTGCCCACATGAGCAGGTTGCACCCTGTCTTCCATGTGTCACTGCTCAAGAAGTACTCTGGCAGTGATGTGGGTATCATGCCTCCTCCTGTGGAATGGATGGATGAGACTCCTGTGTACTATGTTGAGCGTCTGCTTGACCACAGATACACCCGTGCAGGAAAGGCTGGGGAGTACCTGGTGCAGTGGGAAGGCTATGATGCCTCCTTCAATACCTTGGAGCCACGAGCCAACCTGACGGGCTCTGACAAGCTTCTGGCTGAGTACAACGCCATCCACTGTCTCAAGTGAAGACCCAGCCTGATAGGCGTTCCTACTGCAATGCTGTGGTGTGCTATGGGTTGTGCTGTGTGTGAGCAGCCCTCTGGCTGATGGTTGCATTCTTGCACCTGAGCTATCATGCTCCTGGCTATCATGTGTGTTAACCAATCATGGTTCACACTAGCCCAAACAAGCAGTATTGGCTGCGAGTCCTTGGATCTCCTTGGGCGGAACGGACCTCTTCTAGGGGGGGTGAATGTAACGGCGAGCCTCGAGCGACACCGTTCCCCTTTGCCCGCGACACCTGTGTACTGCCTATGGCGGGCGCAGGTGGGCGCATTACTTTTACCGAGTGAGTAGGGCAGGTTAAAGCCTAGCAGCGCTGCTGTGAGGACAACTGGTTCGATTCCAGGGGGCCCCGTTCTAAGCCCTCGCCCTCTCATGAGGTTTTCCTGTAAACTTCTCCATGGCAGTTTTCCTCGCAACACGCAAGACGGTCTCTCGGCTAACAACGTGCACTGCACGTTACAGCTGGGCCCAGAAAGCTGCGCACGTCATGCACAGTTGTGGGGATGGGCCAAGATTGAACCGTTGCTACCTTGGCTGGATTGCATGCAATGCCCGAGGCAGAGACTATGTGACCAAGGAAGGCTGTCTGGTCCATGCCGAACTCACACTTGGAAAGCTTGGCATAGAGCTTATGTTTGCGGAGTAGGTCGAGCACGCGCCGAAGGTGGGCTATGTGCTCTTGTGGGGTGCGGGAGAAGATTAGAATGTCATCTAGGTAGACCAGGACGCAGTCATCTAAGAGATCGTGCAGCACGTCATTCATGAGACGCTGAAACGTGGCTGGAGCATTGCACAACCCAAAGGGTAGCACCATGAATTCAAAATGACCGTAGCGTGTGCGGAAAGCTGTTTTGTGGATGTCCTCGGGGGCAACCCGGATTTGATGGTAACCCTGGCGCAGGTCTAGCTTGCTGAACACCTTGGCACCATGGAGCCGATCTAGTAGTGTGTCAAGGCGTGGAAGAGGGTACTTGTTCTTGATGGTCAGACGGTTAAGAGGGCGGTAATCGATGCACATGCGGAATGAGCCATCCTTTTTGCGCACAAGCAACACACCGGAAGCATAGGGGGAGGTGCTGGGGCGAATGAAGCCCTTGTCCAAGAGCTCCCCTATTTGCTGTTTCAACTCTGCTAGCTCACTGCTAGACACATTATAGATGGGCCGCGCTGGGGGCGGCTTGGCTTGTTGGAGCTCAATACGGTGGTCCACGGAGCGCTCTGGTGGCAGTCCATGCGGAAGGTCTGATGGGAACACATCGGCATACTCCTGCACAATGGGAGAACAATCCAGAACCTGATGACAGGTCTCGGCATTGCTGTCAGCCGGGGTGATGGAGACTAGGAAGACCGGACACTTATTGCTGATTGCCGTGCGGAGCTGTGCAGAGCTTATGAGCAAAGGGCTGCCGTTGGTGTTTGTGGTGCCTGGCTGCTTCACAGTGGGCCGGAGTGTGTTGGGGCGTCCTGCATGACGGAATCGCATGATGTTGGTTTTCCAGTCAATGCGGGGATTGATTTCCGCAAGCCAGGGCTTACCCAGGATGATGTCGAAGTCGTGAAGGTGTGTAACATGCAGTGTTTGCTCGCCCTTGTAGGTACCCATCCGGAAACGCGCATTGGGAACCATGGCGCAACTCTGTTGTTGATGGCCGTCGGCTAGGCTGATGTAGTCGGGGCACACTTTCTGGGCAGTCTGAATGCCATACTTTGTGCAAAAGGCCGAGTCAATAAACGAGCCAGTAGCGCCTCCGTCAATCAACACCCGTGCACTATTGCCCTTGTATGATCCCGTGAAGACTAGCAAATCAGCATGGCTGCCAGGATGAGAGTTGGCTGCGAGCTTAGTAATACGGAACCGGGGCGGTGGCGGGGTGATAGCGGTGGTCTCTCCAGTGCTTGTTGCTGGCTGACTGGACTCTAAGTCTTTGCTTGGTTGGGGGTCCGAGCCGCCCAGTTTTTTGCACCAGATGACCATCCTCACGGCAAAATGTGCACTTATTGTGGGCAGCATACCACGCTTTCTCCTCTGGTGTGAGCCGTTGGAGTCGTGGTGTAGAAGGCCCACGGCAGGCCATCTTGGTCGGAAACCAGATGCAACAGTTGTAATGCGTGGGCCCGGAAAAACTCGTAAATGCAAGCGCTAATGGGTCTAAGGACTTCTTTCAGCCTAAGGTCGGCTTCTAGAAGTCTCGTAGTGTTAACTACGGCTAGGTCTCAGCTCGACGCTGGAGCTAAGGACCGCTAAGCTGACTTGCTATTGCTTATAAAGCAACAGCGCCCGAATTCACTAAGAACCGTGGAGGACCGTAGGACCGTGGGTGTTTGAGGCAGACCGACCGTAACCGTTAGGGAGGAGTCTTACAATGTTCCGTGCACAATGGCTTGCTGTTCTTCAGTTCTCTTCTTCCCCCCGTAAACACTACAACAACTCGCTTAAAACCTACCGACATCATACAGTGAGACACAACGTCATCAGGCAACGTGGCACTTCATGTTAAAGAAAACCATCAATTGTTCATGCATCCTACCGTGCAATCGTGTACTCTTACACCAGCCATGCCGACCATGCCAGCCATGCCAGCCACGCCTGCCATGCCAGCCACGCCAGCCTTGCCAGCCATGCCGGCCATGCCAGTCATGCCAGCCATGCCAGCCATGCCGGCTGTGCCAGTCATCCCAGCCATGCCAGCCATGCCAGCCATGCCAGCCATGCCAGCCATGCCAGCCATGCCAGCCATGCCAGACATGCCAGCCACGCCGACCATGCCAGCCATGCCAGCCACGCCAGCCATGCCAGCCACGCCAGCCTTGCCAGCCATGCCGGCCATGCCAGTCATGCCAGCCATGCCAGCCATGCCGGCTGTGCCAGTCATGCCAGCCATGCCAGCCATGCCAGCCATGCCAGCCATGCCAGCCATGCCAGCCATGCCAGCCCACTCCAGCCATAACAAGCATTAGACCTTGTCCCTTGGTCTTGGCCAACATCATGAGGACAACTTCATGAGTATGACGGGATACCTGCAGCCTACACTTCCTTGGACACGATGTTGGCAGCATATCGGATCAGCTGCCGACTTCCCATCACCTACATGGCAGCCATGACAAGCCATGTCTATGTCTGTCATGAGCTCTGTCCATGAGCCTAAGCCATGGCTATCACCCGGCTGCACCCGGCTGCACCTGCCTGCACCTGCCTGCACCTGGCTGCACCTGGCCACTTAGCCACACCAAGCAAGGGTGACCTGCATCTGCGGCTACGACATGAGCATCACCAAGCAGCCTAGGCCATGAGTACCAAGGGCCATGAGTCGTGTGCCTAGTCAACAGCCCTCACTGCCAACCTTACAGCTAGGCTAGCATCACGACATTCAGGCATGTAGGCTGCAGCCAACAGGCTGAGGCTAGAGCCTCGGGAATGCACCACGTCAAGGCGCCACATCAAGGTGCCACGTTCTGCGCCACATCAAGGCGCGTCACGTCACGATGCGACCTCACCGAGTGAAGTGCGCTAAACACAAATCGACCTGCGGCCAAACATTAGCTACGTCCCGCAGCCTTGTGAACGTGCACACTATGGACGAACACATTTCGACGGGCTGGCGCCGAAATCGCATCCGGCGGCGGCGGCTGCCGAAAGCGGCTTGCATCGCACATACCATACGATCTCATCCGCTGTCCGCTAATACAAGCCGAAGCACTTGGCGAAACATCGGTCGAGAAATCAATGTAACGTGCGGGAGTTGTCAACCACGCACCCCACAGGATGACCTAGCCTAAATGCCATGTACACGAGCTTAGAGCGGGGTAGCTCGTTGGGCTGTGAACCCACTGTCCCCTTTACAGGGTTCAGAGTACCTTATGGCCAGCATCACACTTGCATGCGCCGTACAACTGTTACAGCGATCCCCTATACATGGCATGCGCTTTGAGTGCAACAAGTCACGCACAGCCATCATCACCACCTGGAAGGGGAAGCAGATTACCTACCCGTTGTTTGTCCACATACCCAACCTCACCAAGCCAGACCTGAAGAGCATGGATGAGTGCAGCATTGAGGCAGCCTGTGAGTATGCGGCTGCCGACCAGCCTGCAGCTTTTCTCCTACCAAGGTCCATCGCCACCCGTCAACAGCAACAGCAGCATCAACAGCAGCAACAGGGTGCGGCAGCGGCTGCCGCAGCAATGGAAGAGGACAACCAGCCTGCAGACCCTACCCCTCCCCCGCCCCCCCCCCCCTAACCGGGCGCAACGCAGTGCAGCAGCAGCAGCAGCAGGGGGGCCTAACCAGGCACCAGCCGGCAAGGCTCCGGGGAAGACAACTGCGCCGGGCAGCTGCCCCGCCTCGCCTAACCAGGTGCAGTGCAGTGCAGCAGCAGCAGCAGCAGGGGGGCCTAACCAGGCACCAGCCGGCAAGGCTCCGGGGATGACAACTGCGCCGGGCAGCCGCCCCGCCTCGCCTAACCAGGTGCAGCGCAGTGCAGCAGCAACAGCAGCAGCAGCGGGCCCCGGCCAGACAACAGCCAAGACTGTGGCACCAGGTCGCCCTGCTGGAGAAGAAAGCATGGCAATCAGTTGATCAGGCCTGCTTAAAATGACATTGGCGTGACCCGACTTTGCCTTGCAGGAATGATTAGCCCATCCGACACTGCCCCTTGCAGCCCCCCCCCCTCCCCAGCCCAGCATCGCCTTCTTACCTCCTCTCACCCACTCTCAACCCCAGCCCGGCCCTCCAACCCCCCCTCCCACCCCCTCTCATCCCCTCCCAGCCCCCTCACTGCCCTCCCACCCCCGCCACCCCCTCCCAACCTCAGCCCCGCACTCCACCCCCCCTCCCACCCCCTCCCAGCCCCCCCCTTTCCCTCCCACCCCCGCTACCCCCTCCCAACCCCACCCCCCCCCTCCCACCCCCCTCCCACCCCCTCCCACCCCCTCCCACCCCCTCCCAGCCCCCCCCCTGCCCTCCCACCCCTGCTAACCCCTTCCAATCCCAGCCCCCTCCTCCACCCACCTCCCCCTCCCTCCTTGTCCCGGCCCTAGCAACTCCAGCCCACCCCAATGGGGCGCAGCCTGCAGCGTGCTCACCTTCAAGCCCTGAATAGTTCACCAAGAGCTGGTTATCTGCACTGCCCTAACGGCCTAAAAGCTACAGCAAGGAGGGCTAACAACGACAGATCTTAAAGCAAACAGGTGTTTCTATTGAGGTCCTGCGGCGGTGGGCTGACAGCAACTGCAGCCGACTTGACACCCATGGCAGACCTGGTGGCACAACAGTGCAGCCCACACCGGAGCCGAGCCCACCTGAGCCCACACCGGGGCCGAGCTTGCAAGGGGATGAGCAGGGGGCAGGTGCAGGTCCTGGTGCTGGTGCTGGTGCTGGTACTGGTGCTGGGCTGCCCACCCCTCCTGCTGCCCCCCCCTGGCAGCAGCTGGCAGCTGCTGCTGGTGCCGCTCCTGGGCTGCCCACCCCTCCTGCTGCCCCCCCCTGGCAGCAGCTGGCAGCTGCTGCTGGTGCCGCTCCTGGGCTGCCCACCCCTCCTGCTGCCCCCCCCTGGCAGCAGCTGGCAGCTGGTGCTGGTGCCGCCCCTGGCATGCTCACCCCTTCATCTGAGCAGCAGGGGGCCACAGCGGAGCTGAACACGAGCTCGACACGCAAGCGGGGGGCGGGCGGGAGGGATCGGACCCAACATGTCGAGGAAGGTAACATAGCAATGGCATACACACCTTGTGAGGCATTGCAGAGTGGCCAGGCCAACAGTACTGCTCACGAAGGGGTCAAGCATCGCAGCAACCTTGCATATTGCTGAGCATGGGTGGAGGGGCGTTGTTACATCGGTTTGGCATGCCATGTGAGCCGTTTTGACTGCGGCGACTGTCCCTCACTATGTGCAGGTGCTCCTGGGCCACGTCGGTCGCGGCGGTCTCTCGCGGCGAGGCCCGCATGAGCAAAAAGTGCACGGATTTGAATGTGAAGATTTGAGCCGCCATAGCACCCAGTACACTGCACAGTATTTAATGATACAAGCTGCACCGCATAGCTGAAAGAGTCCTCTATCCAGGGATGTGCGATACATAAATAGAAACCACGTGGCTGAGACGCGGCGTCGTTTTGATTACCAGGGGTCAGTTTCCTGTCATTTTCTGTTAGTTGGGGACACCTGACTTGCACGGCTGGCGGCACTACAGCGACAACACAACAGTAGCTGATTTGACGCGTTGCTAGACTACTACTATTGGTAGCGTACTCTTCAAGGACGCGACGCGGTGAACGACACTCGTCCAGGGAAGATCAGATGCGATGGCGGCCGGGAGGCTGCAACTCGATGTTCTGTAGAGACAGCGTTAGATGATTGTGCTTACAATGTGGGTCTGTTGTTAACTCCGTAAACCAGTGTTGAAACACCATCTGGACTCCTCTCAAGACGATGCAAATTCAAATCTCACAAGATCCTGCATGGAGATCCTACAATGACAATTTGCAGCACGTTCGCACGAGCCTGACTAGGTTCAGGTTAGGCACAGCGGTCTGGGGGTGGAGAAGGCTCGGTTTGAGGGGGTAACTTTCATTGCTCGCACATGCACCAGATGCACAGAGGGGGTAGTGGATGACGCCATGCATTTCATCTATGAGTGCGCTGCCACGAGTTCCATCAGGGAGCAGCCGGAGTTTGCCATGACCTTACAGAACAATAATGAGAACTTGCATGACTTCATGTTGAGCCCATGTGCACCTTTGTTTGTGCACCTTGCTTTGAAGAGCGTTACAGAAAGTCCCGAACCCCCAGAGGGGGAGGGCGGCC
The DNA here is from genome assembly GCA_030144725.1 of Haematococcus lacustris. Taxonomy (NCBI): domain Eukaryota; kingdom Viridiplantae; phylum Chlorophyta; class Chlorophyceae; order Chlamydomonadales; family Haematococcaceae; genus Haematococcus; species Haematococcus lacustris. Next base: position 3,891,060 of record JASKMD010000014.1, on the reverse strand, counting down.
AAGCAGCCTGACGGCTGACGGCTTGAGCGGTGTAAGCCTCCTATCTGAAAGGATCGGGCAAGGGTTAGGACTGAGGCTTTTGATGCGTGAAGCTGAGCACGTCCAGACCATTGTCAGAACTGAGGAGCATTACATTAGAGTGCACCCAACCTGCATGGAAGCAACGACGGATTAAGTTGGACAGATGGTGTCTGGCACATGCAGCCAAACCTACAGCCGCTAGTTGTGACTAGTGAAGGTCCCAACAAACGCCTGGCTGCAGGAGGACGAAGGTTCATGACAGATCAATAAGGACTAGATGTCTTGATCAGGCGCCGCAGAGGAATAACGACTGAGCAACTGTTGTGTGACACATCTGCTGTGTCCAACCAGGCCCGAGAGCGGTGGCAGCAGACCTAGCCCAGATGCCCTTGGCAACCAGACCAGACCGGCAAAGCCCATCCAGCTCGAAATGCCTGAACAAAGCTCAGGGAGGAGGCAGGGTGGTGGCGCAGACGCCCGACCCCGGGGCAAGGCCAGGCACCACTCCTGCTGCCAGGGTCAACAGCGTAGCGCCATTGTTCGGGGCCTTGAACACCATGGTGGAGCGGCAGAACACGTTGGCGCCGCGGATGAAGGCGTTTGAGCGGATGTAGCTCTGGGCACCCATGAGGGCGTCCAGCTGGGCGGTGGTCAGCCTCAGGAACGCCTTGAGGAACACACGAGACGGCCCCGCAGTGGACAGGTTGACTACGCCGCAGCCATTGAAGCGCATGCCGTTAGGCAGCAGGTAGGCCTGGTCGACCTGGGGTGGGTTTGGCGACAGTCTGAGCAGGGCAAGCTGCACCTCGCGCTGGAAGAGATTGCACAGGTCCTCGGTCACGATGTCAATTGTGCTTCCTTGGAGGGGTGGGCTGAGAGTGACAGGGGTGGAAATGTAGAACTCGTACTGCTGGGTGGTTGGGGGAGGGGGAGAGGCCACAGGCACAGGTGGGGAGGGCGCCACAGTGATGATCGGGGGGGAGGGGGAGGGAGGAGGGGGAGGCGGGGGAGGGGAGGGTGAAGGGGGAGGGGGAGGGGGGGGTGACTTGGGGGGAGGGGGGAAGGGGGAAGGGGAGCGCACAGGGGTGGGTGGGGGGCAGCACAGTGCTTGGGTCTTGGGTGTGCCACAGCTGAAGGTCCTCACAAGGTCCACGCCCGCTGTGCCGGTGGCAGTCACCACTGAGCCGCAGGGGATGGTGGCCGTGACGACGAAGAAGGCGACCATGTCCTCAAAGTTGCGCACCATGGTGCTGATGGTAGCCAGCGAGCCCACCGTGGTCTCAGTGATGCTGCCAAAGCCGGGCGAGCCAAATGGCACGTTGCCGCTGGTGATGACGTTGCTGGGCAGGTTGCGGGGCAAAATGTTGGCGTCCAGCTGCTGCAGGCGGAACAGGTTGTACACCGTGTTGCTGATGGAGGGGAAGTCGAGCACCGTGGGGATCACGTCGGGGGAGGAGAACTGGTTGGTGTCCAGGTCGACCTGCACGCTGAAGATGCCAGCGGGGGGGGGAGGGGGGGGAGGGGAGGGGGAAGGGGGAGGGGAGGGTGCAGGGGAGGGAGAGGGGGGGGTTGGGGGAGAAGGGGGAAGGGGGAAGGGAGGAGGGGAGGGGGAGGGAGGGGGGGCCGGGGAGGGGGGAGGAGGGGGAGGGGGAGGGGGGCTCAGAGGGGGTGGGGGTGGGAAGGGGGGTGGGGGGGAGCACGAGCTGAAGCCAGCCAGCACGGTGGCCCCCCCAGCGCTGCTACCAGAGTAGGTCAGGTTGGTGCTGCTGCCACACAGGTCGGAGAAGGTGATGGTGTCCGCACAGCTCAGCACAGGGGTGCGAGTGGAGGCGATGAAGGACACCAGTTGAGGTCTGCTGGTCACGAACAAGTAAAAGGGCGCCAGCTGGGTCACGTTGGTCAGGGCCAGCACAGCGGTGAAGGTGGTGGCAGTGTTGGGTGGGTAGGGGGTGAAGGTCTCAGGGGGTGCAGGGGAGATGTCATAAGGGCGAGGTGATGGCAGCAACGTGACAAACAGCGTGTTGAGCACTTGCAGAAAGCTGGTCAGGTCCATGCCCATGGGTGTGGTGGAGGCTCGGGTCATCGACACACGGATGGCACAGTTGGGCAGGGGAGGGGAGGGGGGCGTGGGTGAGGGAGGCGGGGGGGAGGGGCTGGGAGGAGGGGGGCTGGGGGAGGGAGGGGGGCTGGGCGAGGGGGGGGAGGGGGGGGTAGGAGGGGAGGGGGGGCTGGATGGTGGGGGAGGGGGATTGCTGCAGGCGCCGGGTGCGTTGGGGCTGTTCATGACCATGATTACAGGCACGGCAGGGAAGGGATCGGTGACCATGTTGCCAGTGGATATGGGGAAACGGATGAAGGGGGCGAAGGGCAGGGTTGCCAGCGCTGGCTGCGAAGGGAAGGCACCGCTGGAACCGTTGAAGGCCACAGTGAAGAAAGGGTTGCTCCAGAAGTTAATGACAGGCGAAGGAGAAGAAGGAGAAGAAGGAGGAGGAGGAGAAGGAGGAGGAGGCGGAGGAGGAAGAGACAAAAATGAAGATGCCAGCTGGAGGAAGTCTGTGCCACGGCCTGAAACGCCACCCAGGTCACCCTGGAAGTACAGGGCGAACAGGTTGCACACTGGGGTGGCTCCTGCACGGTCGATGCCCATGGTCCTCAGCAGGCCCACCCAGTTGTTGGACACCGCGTTGATAGGGGTGGGCAGGGCCACCCCGACCGTGGTCTGGGCAAACAGGGAGAACATGAAGTCACGGTCCACGGGCAGGCCAAAGGCAATGGCCTTGAGCAGCACGGAGGTGCGCAGCACACCCGTCAGCGGGTCCTGGTTGCTGTACAGGGTGCAGTACTGGGCGGGGTTGTTGGTGCGGCCCACCAAGAAAGGGGCAAGGAACGTGTCGATGGCATTGCAGTGGGCCTGGGTCAGGATGGCGCCCGACACATTGAAGTACCAGGCAGAGTAGGTGTTGAGGGTAGGAGGCGCAGGAGGGGAGGGGGGAGGAGGAGGAGGGGGGGGTGGGGAGGGGGAGGGGGGGGGGTGGGGAGGGGGAGGGAGGCGGGGGGCCAGGGCTGGGTGGCTGAGGGGCAGGGCTGGGAGAGGGTGGGGAGGGGGGAGGAGGGGGCACGGGGGGGCGGTTGAAGCCACGGCTGGAGCAGGATTGGGGCAGGCCCAGCGACATCAGGTCCAGGACACCCTGGTTGGAGGGCAGGTTCAGGCCAATGGTGACGGTGGAGGCAGGCCAGTATCCATTGCTGGTGGGGTCCAGGTTCACATGGAAGTTGTTGGTGTAGGTGGTGGTGGTAAAGGGGGAGGTGCCAATGGGGTTGGTGGCATTGAAGGTAGCGAGGATAGACGCTGAACCAGCTGCCATGGAAAAGACTGTGGGCGACACAACGTTCATGTCTGCGCAGCCGCAAGCTGAGCTGGCACGGGTGATGGTGGTGGCGCTCAGCACATTGGTGACGTTGATGTTGGTGTGGGAGCCGGAGGGAGTGCCGGACACTGCAAGTCTGGTGGGAACACCGACATTACTGGCATAGTCTGCGGCCTGGCAGCCAGGGGACAGGGAAAACTTGGTGACGGTGAACAGCGGCTGGATGGCCAGCTGGGGGGCGGCAGACAGGTCCTTGGTGAACTGGGGGCCAGTCAGCCTGGTCAGGTTGGCAGGGGCAGCGCGGGGGTAGCAGCCAGGGCCCTGGGGCAGCTGCCGGGGTTCCCCTGTCGAGTAGTCCAGGAAGCGGTACTCAGCCACGTTGGGGTTGCACACACTCTTCAGGTCAATCTGGTAGGTGAAGCAAGACCACAGCCTGCACATGAACAGAGCACAGAGTAGGCAATGTGACACACGCGTGGCCAGTGTGGAACACGCATGGCCAGTGGCACTGGGGTCGGTCTGTAGACATCCTGTGTACTCAACGGGTATATATGAAGATACAATGTCATGGACAACAAAAGAACCGAAGACGCTGCAGGGTGGGGTCTCACCTGTTGTCATCGCCGCCAAACCTATCGGAGCTCAGCAGGTTGGTGTACTGGGGGAACTGCGTCTGGCTCTGCAAGTTCTCCGGCGCGTCCCAGACGAACAACGAGCCGACGGTAGGGCCGCTGGCAGTGCCGTTGTAGTCGGCACGGGGCTGGGCGTGCAGGTACTGGCCGTTGAAGAGAGAGTTGAAAAACAAGGGGGGGGTATTTGGGTCAGGACCGACTCCACGGGTGGCAGGGAACGTGGCGTTCAGGGACACGGTCAGGTACAGGATGTCGTTGTAGTCTTTGAAGATATACAGGATGCCGACCTGCAGCAGGATGTGCAAGCCGACAAGATCAGACAAAGGGAAGATGATGGTGACAAAGGCAACAAAGCTAAACATGATTGGGTAATGTGTTCGACTAGGCTTTGCATGACTAGCATGACCATTACCTTGTTGTATGAGAAATCGGGAACAAACGGGGGGGCAGGAGACGGGGACTTGTCCACCAGGTCCAGAGTGATGACCTTGTTGTCACAGGCGTTGGTCAGGGGCAAAGTCCAGGGGTAGCTGGGAAAGCCAGCACCGGGGATCATGCACTGGGTGGATACGCTGCCCCAGCTGTCAGCAGTCTGCAATGGCACAAGCAGACAGGGGACAGACTGGTGATGGGTAGTGGTTCAGTACATGCATAAAATGCTTCGGAGTGTGGTTCAGCTCATGCAGGGCATGCAGCTGTGCTGCACAACATGCAGGTGTGCAGCACCTGTGAGCACATGAGCATGTTGGTACCAGTCTAGATGTGGCACCCACGTTGCACTGGGTGGGTTTCAGCGAGCTTGCGCCATAGCTGTTGCTGGTGCACACTGGGGTGGTCTGGACGGCGTTGGAGCCGTAGGTCGAAGGGCCTTCCACACCACAGCCAACGTTAGGGGTGTTGGAGTTGGAGACGGCGCAAGTGACAGAGTCAGAGAGGCACTTCCCGCCGGTGGTCAGCGGGTAGCGCCTGTAGTTGAAGGGACCACCAGAACCGTCTGCGCCACCGTAGACATTGCCCCAGTTGCGAGTGCCCCAGGTCTGTACTGCGGGAGTGGAAGGGGCCGTGGTGATAGCCGTATTGGCGCCACCCTCTGCCAAGCGGCACCAGCGGGCTGCGGCAAACTGGTTGGGTGAGGTGACAGAGGAGGTGAAGGGGCAGGAGGCAGTAGAAGGAACGAAGGAGCGCAGGTCGGGCTGGGCTGCCACGAAGGCGAGCGTTGTCGTGAGGACAGCAGCCAGCAGAGCTGACCGTGCCATCGCGTGTAGTGCCTGCGGTTCAGTGGAGCGGTTACCAGCTTTGTAAGATGGAATGGGCATCCTGCCATTAGCGCTACCTTGCATCACTGGCTGGTGAAAGACACGGTGACCCTCACCTCTGGGGAGCTTGGGAAAGAAAGGTGCCTTCAGGGCAAAGTGGGTGTGCAGCGACTCAGCCGAGTGCAACTCTTGTCAAGAGCACACCTGTCTGAAGGCAGTGCGGCGGGGCTCGCACCAAAAGTCCCCAGCAGTACGGTGACGGTGTGACGTTCTGCGCGTTTTGTAATCCGGCCAGTTCGCCTGCCGCCACCTGGCCGGGTCGTGTCCACGCTCCAAATCGTGTCTCTCCCTCCCTCAAACCCCGCCAGCATGCTGCGAAAAGCTGCAAGCCAGCAGTACAGCCTGCTCCCGGTGCAGGGACCTGTTCCGGCTCCAGGGGGGGGGGGGGCTGTACACAGTGTGCAGTTCAAGAATGCCTGGACCCAGGTTCTGCTGCGCCCCCTCTCCTGCAGCCCACACCACAAACTAGAGTACAAAGACGAAATCACGGGCTATGCAACGATTCAGGGTTCAGTGGTGTGCATTGCCTTGGCGCGGATTGCCTTGTCATCAGGGGACCTGTAGCTTTCTCGCTTCGGGAGCGCGCGCCGCACATCGTCGGTGCTGGTAGCTGGTAGAAGTCCAAGCCGCAAGCCGTGCAAGCCGTGCAAGCCGCAAGCCGCAAGCCGCAAGCCGTAAGCCGCAAGCCGCATTTGCGGCGCCGCCAGCAGTTTCCCGTGCTGTCCTGTCCCGCGCCCGACATGGCCAAACCTACCCCCCTCAGCAACTCCTTCGCTGCCCTCGCCTCTTTCCCATCGACCAGGCCTCGGCCTCACCCCCCCACAGAGCAGTCAGCAGCAACAGCAGCCCGTGGTGCCGACCAAATCACTCTGGAGGAGGCAGCTCGCATTGCCCTATCCGAGCAGCTCACAGAGCGTTTTCTCAGCGAGCAGCGGGAGCAGCATCAGCGGCAGCAGCAGCAGCAGCAACAGCATCAGCAGCAGCAGCAGCAGCAGCAGCAGCAGCAGCAGTCAACTGCGGCTGGGGCCTCACCAATAACTGAGGCCCGGCTCCAGGAGGTATTGGCGCAAACACTGACACAGACGTTGCAGCAGATAGTCATGCCGCAACTGACCTCCATCAACCAAACCATCGAGACAGTTAAAAGCGAGTTGCAGAATGTCCAATACGACGTAGCCAAACTGAGTGTGGGGCACATTGAGCTAGAGGGAGAAACGAGGGAGGTGCGTGCAGAGATGGCCTCAGTGGAGCAGCGCTGCAGCGTGCAGCTGGCAGCAATGGCCTTCAACATCCAGCTAGCAACAGAGCAGCGCAGCAATGCGGGGGTGGTGGTCTTCTTTGCCCCCCGCCCTGATGAGGCAGCCATCAAGGCTCTGTGCACAAACGTCGGCGTCACTGATGCCCGGGTGATGCACTCTAGCCCGACTATCGCTAAGGTCAGTGTCGGCTCCCATGCCTCAGCCCTCAGCGTTCTGGCTGCTGCCCAGCAGGCCGCACTCCCAGCAGACCTGGGAAAGGGTCCGCTGCAGCGGGTCGTGTGGCCAGCTCGCCGGCAGCTGCAGGCAGTTGTGGATAAGAGCAGTGTGCGATCCCCTGTACATGGCATGCGCTTTGAGTGCAACAAGTCACGCACAGCCATCATCACCACCTGGGAGGGGAAGCAGGTTACCTACCCGCTGTTTGTCCACATACCCAACCTCACCAAGCCAGACCTGAAGAGCATGGATGTGCAGCATTGAGGCAGCCTGTGAGTATGCGGCTGCGGACCAGCCTGCAGCTTTTCTCCTACCAAGGTCCCTCGCCACCCGTCAACAGCAACAGCAGCATCAACAGCAGCAGCAGGGTGCGGCAGCGGCTGCCGCAGCAATGGAAGAGGACAACCAGCCTGCAAATCCTAACCCTCCCCCGCCCCCCCCCCCCCCTAACCAGGTGCAGCGCAGTGCAGCAGCAACAGCAGCAGCAGCGGGCCCCGGCCAGACAACAGCCAAGACTGTGGCACCAGGTCGCCCTGTAAATGTGCTACTGGGTCGCTGGGGTGCATGGCTAATTAGCGGCTTGCACGGCTGGCGGCACTACAGCGACAACACAACAGTAGCTGATTTGACGCGTTGCTAGACTACTACTATTGGTAGCGTACTCTTTAAGGACGCGACGCGGTGAACGATACTCGTCCAGGGAAGATCAGATACGATGGCGGCCGGGAGGCTGCAACTCGATGTTCTGTAGAGACAGCGTTAGATGATTGTGCTTACAATGTGGGTCTGTTGTTAACTCCGTAAACCAGTGTTGAAAAACCATCTGGACTCCTCTCAAGACGATGCAAAATCAAATCTCACAAGATCCTGCATTCAGGCGTTCCCAACTACCTGAAAACCACCCCTCTGTGATAAGAAGCCCGTATCTCCGCAGCCACTCAGTCATAATTATATGTAAACAGTGCTTTGAATAGAGGATACTCATGTCTACGAGATGGAAGGCGCAGCAAAAATTATATCGTTCTCAGCGGTGCTCAGTGCCTGCCCAAAGATCGACATTTGAATTCATGCAATTTTGCCCCATGCGGGCGCGCCGCACTAGCACGCTTCGCCACGCTGTCGCGAGTGGCACATGCAACACGCAGCAGCAGTCGGAACATGATTTGCTATTGGCATGTGGACGCGACGACGGCAGTCGTGACAACTGAATACCACTATCAGCTTTTGGAGCTGCTGCTGGCGCTAGTGCATTACCGGCTGCACTACTACGCTTAAACAAGGTGCTAGGTGCAGTAGTTGGTGTTGTCTCACCTTGCTTTGCTGCCCTCGACTTGTTAGGTGCAGGTGCCTCACGCTTTCGTGACGTGCTTGCCGCTGCCAGCTGTTGCTGCTGCTGAGGGGGTGCACCAGCAGGCACAGCCAGCTCAGGGGTGGTGCCTGCATTTGTCAGCTGCTGCTGAGGGGTCGCAGCTGCGGCAAGCTTCCCACGGATGTGGGTGCACACGTGGCTCTGTAGCTTGGGTACCCTCCAGCTCGTGTGTACCTCCTGCTTGTACCCCCAGCCGCAGCCCCAGCCCCAGCCCCAGCCCCAGCCCCAGCCCCAGCCCCAGCCCCAGCCCCAGCCCCAGCCCCAGCCCCAGCCCCAGCCCCAGCCCCAGCCCCAGCCCCAGCCCCAGCCCCAGCCCCAGCCCCAGCCCCAGCCCCAGCCCCAGCCCCAGCCCCAGCCCCAGCCCCAGCCCCAGCCCCAGCCCCAGCCCCAGCCCCAGCCCCAGCCCCAGCCCCAGCCCCAGCCCCAGCCCCAGCCCCAGCCCCAGCCCCAGCCCCAGCCCCAGCCCCAGCCCCAGCCCCAGCCCCAGCCCCAGCCCCAGCCCCAGCCCCAGCCCCAGCCCCAGCCCCAGCCCCAGCCCCAGCCCCAGCCCCAGCCCCAGCCCCAGCCCCAGCCCCAGCCCCAGCCCCAGCCCCAGCCCCAGCCCCAGCCCCAGCCCCAGCCCCAGCCCCAGCCCCAGCCCCAGCCCCAGCCCCAGCCCCAGCCCCAGCCCCAGCCCCAGCCCCAGCCCCAGCCCCAGCCCCAGCCCCAGCCCCAGCCCCAGCCCCAGCCCCAGCCCCAACCCCAGCCCCAGCCCCAGCCCCAGCCCCAGCCCCAGCCCCAGCCCCAGCCCCACCACCATTAGCTTTTGGACCTGCTGCTGGCGCCACCCTGCCTTCCCCTTTGCATCTTACCAAGGGTCTTGCGCCGCATGTATGTGGACACGATGTGGAATTCACGCCCAACTGTGGATGTCTTGCCTGGCCGGTGTGGGTTGGTGAGGACGCACTGCTCAGAGACGATGAATTGCCGGCACTTAGAGAGGGCACAGCGGCTGACACCGGTCTCTAGATGCAACCTGACGGTGCTCAAGAAGTGGTGAGCATTATAGGGTGCAGTCCTGGCTGCTTGCCTCCCCACAGGCGCCTCTTGAGTTGGAATGAAGATGCCTGTTGGTGAGGGTGCGAGGCCGGCTGGGCTGAGCTGCTCTGGCATGCTGCCCATGGGCCGGCCATGGCTATCCAGCCTTCCGTAGCCAGCCCTTGCACACCGCCTCAACACCTCCATTGACACGGGGTGCTGCTCCAAAACCAGCAGTTGCTGCCTCTGCTTGAAGGTGAGTGGGAAGTGGTGGGGGCGGTGTTTGTTCCGGTACATATGCACCTGACCCTGGAGCAGCCCTTAGGGAGTGATTGGTAGCTGCCGCTCTGGATGCCACCTGCTGCAAAACCGTGTGCTCACCCTGCAGGCGTTGGTGTGCTCCCTGCAGGTCGTCTAGGTCGCCCTGCAACCCATCCACGGTGCCCATAAGGGACTGCTCCACACCCCGCAGCCGCTGCACCTCAGCCTGCAGGTCACGGTTTGTCGCTTGTGCCGTACAAGCTGCAGCCTTGATGTTGTTAGGGCAATGCAGATAGCCAGCCCTTGGCGACTTGAATAGTGCATCGAGCTGAGCACTCTTGGTCTTGCTTAATCTCTTCCTCATGGTTAGGATTGAGAGGTGGGTGGGTGAGTGGCTGAGCGGGGCTACGGGCTTGGCTCGGTGATCAGGGTGATGGGGGTTGATGGATACGGAGATGGGTGAAGGAGAGGTAGGGGGGAGATGGGTGGGGATGGGTGAGAGGTTGGGGAGAGGTAGGAGGCAAGGAGAAGGAGAGTTAGGGCAGAGGAGGCTGATGGCAGGCTGAAAGGAGGGGCTACTGGGAGCTGGGCGGGGTAGACGAGGTTGGGAGATGGTGGGTTAAGGTGTGTTGGTGGTGGCCATGTGGCGGAGTGGTCAGCCAAGCTCAGTCGGCTCCTCATGCACCTGTAGCCATCAGCATGTGTACCTTGTAAAGGGTCAATCTTGTCACATACAGACCCAATGATTGAGTTGCTTAGTGCCATGGACGCGTTATTGAGGTGCCTCACCGCCAGCCCCATGGTTGAAAACATAAAGCGGATCATAGCTGGAGGGGGTGACTAGTCCCTACTGTGCCGCCCACCATTACAGCGATACAGCGTTGCCACACACGAATTCGGGTTCTTTCACATCCTCGCCAAGCGACCTGCACCATCAGGGAGCTCGCGCAATCATGTTTGCCGGACTTCGGTGGTGTGCGCCACCGACATGTCGTGCATCGCTAACGGATAGCCAAGGACGTAGCTGTAGCGTTCAGGAAGAGCGCGCCTTAAATCTTTTCAACGTGTGAGCGCCATGCAACGCTAGAAGCTGTTACAGGTGTCAGACTGTCTCAGCGTAACCAGGCCAGGACATAGAACGGCCCCCGGGGATCGAACCCGAATGGTGGGCAGGCAATACAGCCCACCATTTAACCTGCCTGTATCACACTTCGTCAGTGACACTAGCGGCCGACTGCTAAGTGCAGAATCGGAACGCTACATTCCTCCCTCTCCTAAGGGATGGCCGTTCCGCCCATAGGCCATCATGGCATGGACTCGCATTACTATGACCACTATTTGAGAACTCCTGCCCATCCGGATGCAGGTCGCTCTAAGGAGATCAGGGTCACCATGGACCATTCCAGCCCAAGCTCAGGGAGCTAATGGACGCTGGGAACCAGACTAGCCAGGCTCACATGAGCAACTGGAACCAAAGCACACCAAGGCATATAGCATGCAGCAAAGCAACCAGCAAGACTACTTGGAGCCCATGTCCCACATTTAAATCACAGCAAGCCATGCTGAGCCTTATACAAGTTCACGCAGTCAGGGGCATTTGCTAGATTGCTGGCAGGCTCCCAAGTGTTGTCAGAGTCTTCATAGCCCTTCCACTTGACAAGGTACTCCTTTGCTTTACCTGCACGCACATGCCGGTGGTTCACAATGCGTTCTACTTCATACTGTGGGGAATCATCTAACCAGCCCAGCTCGGTGGGGGGTAGACGACCAAAGTTGCCCTCATAGGGTCTTAGCAATGATACATGGAACACAGGATGAATCCTGGACATGGCTGGCGGTAGTGTCAGCTTTACAGCGTCCTCACCCACATGAGCTTCGATCCCGAAAGGCCCCACATACCGTGGCAGCAGCTTCCTGGCTTTGCCCACCATGTTACGCAGGTTCATGGTACTAAGCAGCACACGGTCACCCACTTAGAACACACTGTCCGAAGATTTCCTGTGTGGATTAGCACCATTAGCCTGGCGGCTCTGTGCCAGTTTCATACAACGTCTGGCTTCTTGAACACCCTTCTCCCAGCCTTCAGAGAAGAACTGCACTCGCAGGAATTAGCAGCCAGGCGCCTAGACCGACCTTGGTTGTTTTGGCTGAAATTTGGCCCATTGGTAGCTTGAGTTGTAAGCATTCCAACCCAAAAAAATCAGGTCAAAAAAGTCAACGGCTGGGACTCGGCGGCCCGTGGCGTCTGTTCAGCAATGTTCAGCAATGTTCAGCAATGTTCAGCAATGTGTTCAGCAATGTTCAGCAATAGGGTGGTGTTTGTGTTAAGTAGCGTTCAGTAGCTTATTCAGCAATGTTCAGCAATGTTCAACCCTGTTCAGCAATGTGTTCAGCACAATGTTCAGCATTGTGTTCAGCAATGTGCAGCAATGTTCAGCAATGTTCAGCAATGTTCAGACGTATGTTCAGCAATGTTCAGCAACGTGTTCAGCAATGTTAAGTTATGTTCAGCAATGTTCAGCAATGTTCAGCAATGTGCTCAGCAGTGTTCACCCATGTTCAGCAACGTGTTCAGCAATGTTCAGCAATGTTCACCCATGTTCAGCACAATGTTCAGCTTTGTGTTCAGCACTGTTCAGCCATGTTCAGCAACGTGTTCAGCAATGTTCAGCAATGTTCAGCAACGTGTTCAGCACCATGTTCAGCTTTGTGTTCAGCAATGTTCAGCCATGTTCAGCAACGTGTTCACCCATGTTCAACTAGCGTTTAGTAATGTTCAGATAGCGTTCAGCAATGTTCAGATAGCGTTCAGCAATGTTCAGACGCACGTTCAGCAATGTTCAGACGCACGTTCAGCAATGTTCAGACGCACGTTCAGCAATGTTCAGCCAGCCGTTCAGCAATGTTCAGACGCACGTTCAGCAATGTTCAGACGCACGTTCAGCAATGTTCAGCCAGCCGTTAAGCAATGTTCAGCAATGTTCAGCAATGTTCAGACGCATGTTCAGCAATGTTCGGCAATGTTCAGCAATGTTCAGACGCCCGTTCAGCAATGTTCAGACGCATGTTCAGCAATGTTCAGCCAGCCGTTCAGCAATGTTCAGCAATGTTCAGCAATGTTCAGACGCATGTTCAGCAATGTTCAGCATTGTTCAGCAATGTTCAGACGCTCGTTCAGCAATGTTCAGCTGCCCGTTCAGCAATGTTCAGACGCCCGTTCAGCAATGTTCAGACGCCCGTTCAGCAATGTTCAGCAATGTTCAGCAATGTTCAGCAATGTTCAGCAATGTTCAGCAATGTTCAGACGTATGTTCAGCAATGTTCAGCTAGCGTTCAGCAATGTTCAGACGCATGTTCAGCAATGTTCAGACGCCCGTTCAGCTATGTTCAGCAATGTTCAGACGCTCGTTCAGCAATGTTCAGAAGCCCGTTCTGCAAGGTTCAGACGCATGTTCAGCAATGTTCAGACGCACGTTCAGCAATGTTCAGACGCCCGTTCAGCAATGTTCAGCAATGTTCAGCAATGTTCAGCAATGTTCAGACGCCTGTTCAGCAATGTTCAGCAATGTTCAGACGCCCGTTCAGCAAGGTTCACAAGGTAGCAACAGGTTAGCTCCTATTGCTGCTTGCTGAGGCTATTGTAAGGCATGAAGTACATGTCTCCTCGACCCTCCCCTGCAGGAAAGAAGGCCACCAACAGAGTGTGCAACTGCTCCTCATTCACCGCAAACCACTCTGAAGGACCAGCACCTGCCTCCTTTGTCTTGAACTTGCCACGACGCTGATGAGGTTGGGTTGCTTGGGGCCGCTGCTCCGGGTGGGCGACAGCTGGCACCTTTGCCACACGGGTTGAGCGGCGTTGAGCGGCGTTGGGGGGCGGAACGGAGGGGCCAGCACCGTCTGGTCACTCAGGCAAATTAGTAACAGCATTTTTGAGATTCGGAGCCTCGGACTTGGTACATAGTCAAATAAAGGCATTGTAAGATTGGGGGTTGAAACTAAAATTCGTGATTTTGCGCGGTTGGTGAGATACGGCCATGCTACAGTACTGTAGGTATCTACAGTACTGTCCGGGTACCTCGCGAGTACACGAACAGTACTGTAGACATCTACAGTACTGTAGGTACCTACAGTACTGTAGGTGTCTACAGTACTGTCGAGGTACCTCGAGAGACCACTAACAGTACTGTAGACATCTACAGTACTGTAGACATCTACAGTACTGTAGGTACCTCGAGGTACCTCGAGAGACCATTTACAGTACTGTAGGTACCTACAGTACTGTTGACATCTACAGTACTATAGACATCTACAGTACTGTAGACATCTACAGTACTGTAGGTACCTCGAGGTACCTCGAGAGACCATTTACAGTACTGTAGGTACCTACAGTACTGTAGACATCTACAGTACTGTAGGTACCTCGAGGTACCTCGAGAGACCATTTACAGTACTGTAGGTACCTACAGTACTGTAAACATCTACAGTACTGTAGACATCTACAGTACTGTAGACATCTACAGTACCCCGAGGTACCTCGAGGTACCTCGAGAGATCATTTACAGTACTGTAGGTACCTACAGTACTGTAGACATCTACAGTACTGTAGACATCTACAGTACCTCGAGGTACCTCGAGGTACCTCGAGAGACCACTTACAGTACTGTAGCCTTTAAGCACTTAGAAAAATGCTGAACATCTCACTTGCATTCAAGGCATCCGTCCAACACTTAGTCGCAGCATCGTGTAGCCGGTATTGCTGCGATGGCATCGCACGAGGTTACCCATACTCGCAGCCGCATCTAGCCCATACTCGCAGCCACATACTCGGCAATCAACCTCGCGGCCAAACAGCTGGTCCACAGATGGCATCGCACGAGGTTACCCATACTCGCAGCCACATCTAGCCCATACTCGCAGCCACATACTCGCAGCCACATACTCGGCAGCCACATCTAGCCCATACCTCGCGGCCCAATCAGGTCTCCCATGAGGACCTCCCCCTGTGGGGGGGAGGCCACTATACTGTTACAGGGGGACCTTCCAACCGCCCAACCGCATCCCGCCCGCTGTACTGCGCCACCTCTCTGGGCACCTTTGCGTACCTGTGCGCTCGCATTGCACGCGTGCTGGGAATGATCACAGTGCTATTGCTAGGTTGTGCAGCGTGGGCCGCAGCGCTGGCAGCATCCATTGGCACCACGCTAGATGCGACAAGACCAGCCACCACAGCAGAAACATCAGCAGGAACAGCAGCTGGCGAGCAGCCCGTAACCGCTGATGGAATTCAGCCCGCTGCGGCGATGGCTCATCTGGGCCTGAAAATGAAGGGCGGACAGCATTTGAAAGCATCCAAACCACCGTCAGCACAAGAGCAGCCCCGACCTGCCAAGAAGCGTGCTGGGCGTGTTGGGCAACGGGTCGCGGGATGGGGGCAGCGGGCACCTGGAGCAGCTGAGCTAGACATGCCTGATATGCATGCATTCGATGACCAGCCCCAGCCCCAACAGAAGCCTGGGCCGTCTTGGGTCAAGTGGGCTATCCACAAGGAGCGTTCTGACGCTGCAGCCCGTCAGAATGAGACACAGCGTCAGTTTGACTATGTCGCCTCAGCTCCTGCACATGAGCAGCTTCTCACAAGCAAGAGAGCAGCCCTACAGGCTGCCATGCAGGAGCAACTTGACTTAGCTTGGGAGCAGCATGCAGCACGGCATGCAGCAAGCTGGAGACAGCATGCAGCATGCAGCAAGCTGGGACCGTCACCATTGCAGCAAGTGGAGAGACATGAGGATAGAGTACATCGATGTTCATCATTGCTTTTCGCTAACAGTTTGGACTGGCTGCAAGGAGTGTAGCAGTGTTGGCCTAGCAGTCGAATCCAGGTTCATACTTGGTATGACGTCGGTCTCATGCGGCACTACTTCTCCTTGTTTGGTGGAGGTGTCTCCATGGCAGGTAACGCTGCCCTCCGACATGTGCTAATGTTCATGGTTCGATACCCAGCCCTGCCCCACCCCTCCCAGCCTTGCATTGCCCCTCCCCTCCCTGCCCGGCCCTGCCCCACCCCACCCCCTTTCAGCCCTGCCCCACCCCACCCCACCCCAGCCCTGCCCCATCCCATCCTTGCGTTGCCCCTCGCCGCCTCAGCCCAGCCCTGCCCCACCCCCTCCCAGCCTTGCGTTGCCCCTCCCCTCCCTGCCCAGCCCTGTTCCACCCCCTCCCAGCCCTTCCCCACCCCCTCCCAGCCTTGCGTTGCCCCTCCCCTCCCTGCCCAGCCCTGCCCCACCTCCTCCCAGCCCTGCCCCACCCCCTCCCAGCCCTGCCCCACCCCCTCCCAGCCTTGCTTTGCCCCTCCCCTCCCCTCCCTGCCCAGCCCTACCCCACCCCCTCCAAGCCCTGCCCAACCCCTTCCCAGTCTTGCGATGCCCCTCCCTGCCCTGCCCAGCCCTGCCCCACCCCCTCCCAGTCCTGCCTTGCCCTGCCCTGCCCTGCCGGCTGCTGTGCATGTGTTACAGTGCATGAGCAGCAGCAGCAGCAGGCTGTAGTGTATGAGCAGCAGTGCAAGGACAGCAGCAGCAGCAGGCTGTAGGTGTGTAGCAGTGCAGATAGCAGCAGGCTACAGGTAGCAGCAGGCTGCAGGTGTGCTGCAGTGCAGGAGCAGCAGCAGCAGCAGGCAGCAGTGCATGTGATGTAGTGCACGAGCAGCAGCAGCAGCAGCAGGTTGTAGTGCATGAGCAGCAGTGCAAGGACAGCTGCAGCAGTGGATGGGCAGCAGCAGCAGGCTGGAGGTGTGTGGCAGTGCAGGCTGCAGGTAGCAGCAGGCTGCAGGTAGCAGCAGGCTGCAGGTAGCAGCAGGCTGCAGGTAGCAGCATGCTGCAGTGCATGTGTTTTAGTGCATGAGCAGCAACAGCAGCATGCTGTAGTGCATGAGCAGCAGTGCATGGGCAGCAGCAGCAGCAAGCTGTAGGTGTGTGGCAGTGCAGGTAGCAGCAGGCTGCAGGTGTGCTTCAGTGCATGAGCAGCAACAACAGGCTGCAATGCATGTGTTGCAGTGCATGAGCAGCAGCAGCAGCAGGATGTAGGTGTGTTGCGGTGCATGAGCAGCAGCAAGAGCAGCAGGCTGTAGGTGTGTTGCGGCACATGAGCAGCAGCAAGAGCAGCAGGCTGTAGTGCATGGACAGCAACAACAGGCTGTAGGTGTGTGGCAGTGCAGTCATGTATCAGCAGTCTAGCAATCAGCATCAACTTTGAGCCCATCTGAGAAGTATGTTGCATGGTACAAAAGCTTTCAAAAAACTGTCCTGAGCTTCCGTTCAGTTCTATGCCACACAACTTGATTTGTAAGCTGTGAATGGTCAAGATGTAATGACGAAAACGGTGGTGGTCATTAGCCGTGTATCCTCTTCTCATATGATACCTACGCCCCTTGTATGGACAACACCACCATGCGGTGATGCGCTAATGCTGCAAACGTGGTAGCCACCTGCTACAAACCCCCTTTGCATGTATGCATCACGGTCATGCCAAGCAAGTGCAAGCCTGGCAGTGATACACACCCAATGTGTCACAGCTAGCTGGACCACGGATGGTACATATAGTGGAGGCTCACCAGATCTAGCCACATGCTAGGGTGTGGTTTGCCACATGCCCCTTGTATGGACACCACCACCACGCGGTGATGCGCTAATGCTGCAAACATGGTAGCAACCTGCTACATACCCCCTTTGCATGTATGCATCACGGTCATGCTTAGCAAGTGCAGGCCTGGCAGTGATCCACGCCCAATGTGCCACAGCCAGTTGGACTACGGACGGTACCTGTAGTGGAGGCTCACCACATCCAGCCATATGGTAGGGTGTGGTGCGCCACATGCCCCTTGTATGGACACCACCACCACGCGGTGATGCGCTAATGCTGCAAACGTGGTAGCCACCTGCTACATACCCTGTGACACATTGGGTGTGGATCACTGCCAGGCCTGCCTTATGGCTGCAGGGAGTGATAGCCGAGGTATGTAGGTGCGCAATGAGCTAGTGGTATGGCGGGGTGGTGTCACAGTGTGCCACAGTCACTACGGTAGTTGTGTTGGCTGACATCAGAGTGTTGGCCACACCAACTGTGTTGGCTTACATCAGAGTGTACCACAGCTGTTGTGTTGGCCATGAGGCAGGGCGGTGCTAGCAGTGTTTAGGCTGGAAAGTCTAGGCTTAGGCGCGGCCCTTCCTATTTGGCTAGGCTATTTGGCCTGGGCTTCAACAAAGAGCTACTATTCCAACCGCGGCTGGTGACATGCATGGTATGCATAGGTTGGGACCAGGTGGCTCTGGTAGTCTAGTTAGGTCAGCTCTCAACGGTTATGAATTACATAAGCGGTTGGTTGGATAGCATCACATGACCACCATGTTAGCAGGGATTACAAGGGTGTTACAAGTGGTAAGTTGTGCACATGCCCCTGCCCTCCTAGCTCATGTGCATGCCCTCAGCCTTGATTAACATGTCTTGGTACTGCTGCATGTGTTGTTTGATATTGAACAACCGCCCTGACTGCTGCAGCTGCCCTGACTCAGCCTCACCATGCGGCTCAGGCTCACCGCATGCCTCCTTGCACACAACAATCATGTGCCGCAGCCAGACAAGCAGCCGGCCATGCTCCATAAGCAGCAGAGCTTGCTGCTACGTGCACCTATCCCTGTTGCTCCAAGCTGGTACGCCAAGGGCTGCTGGGTGGGGTAGGGGAAGGGGCTGCAGCGTGTGCTGTGGGGTGAGGGTGAGGGGAGGGGGGGAAGTAGGTGACTTGCTCCCCCTGCCCCATGTCCCCAAACTGGGTTGGTTGATACTAGGCTGCTCAGCAGCTCAAGCAGCAGCAGCAACAACAGCAGCAGCACTAGCAGCAGCACCATTACCACTGGCAGCACCACCCGCTCCATGCTGCCCGCTCCATGCTGTCTGCTCTATGCTACTAGCTCAGGCTGCTACTCCATAGGCTGCTAGGTGCGTGGTGGGGGAGAGGAGAGGGGAGGAGGGTAGGTGGGTGGCATACTCGGAAGTGGTGGTGGTGGGATGGGGGAGGGTACGGGGTACGGGGAGGGTACGGTCCTTGCTGGCTCCTTGTTGCTTGCTGCTCTATGCCGCTACCGCCTTGCTTGCAATCACCAAGCCATGCTACTCTTGTCATGCCCCAGCTATCGACAACTGCAAGCAAACATCAGCCAGCAAGCAGATGAATAAGGACATGCATGACATGCTTGCAACCACCAAGCCCATGGCAGGACATGCATGACCAGAGTTTGGCAGGCTGGGCTGACACCCTAACAGCATGTGCACTCACCGAAAGTTCTGGCTGCCACTCCAAGCGCCTCCTACTTGCTGCTTTTGCATCTGCTCTTAGTTGCTGCTCATGGAGATGGCTTAGGGCCGCGGGGGGAGGGAGGCTGCTGTGGTGCACACTTGCTCAACGCAAGTGCTCAAGAGGGGAGGGGAGGGGAGGGGAGGGGAGGGGAGGGGAGGGGAGGGGAGGGGAGGGGAGGGGAGGGGAGGGGAGGGGAGGGGAGGGGAGGGGAGGGGAGGGGAGGGGAGGGGAGGGGAGGGGAGGGGAGGGGAGGGGAGGGGAGGGGAGGGGAGGGGAGGGGAGGGGAGGGGAGGGGAGGGGAGGGGAGGGGAGGGGAGGGGAGGGAGGGTCTGGGGAGGGGAGGGTCTGGGGAGGGGAGGGTCTGGGGAGGGGAGGGTCTGGGGAGGGGAGGGTCTGGGGAGGGGAGGGTCTGGGGAGGGGAGGGTCTGGGGAGGGGAGGGGCTTGGGAGTTGGTGGTGGTGGTGAGTGTGGTGGTGCTTGGGGGAAGGGTGGGAGGGCTTGCTCCAGGCTGCAAGATAGGTAGAGGGTGTTGCATTGTGGCGGAAGAGGGCGAGAGCGAAGGTGAGTGTGGTGGTTGTGGGAAAGAGGATGGTTGTGACCATGAAACCCTGCAGCAAAGAAGTTCATGCATGTGGTCAGGCTAGGCAATCTTAACCACACAACTGCAAAAGCGAGCCACTCACTATCTGCAGGGTGGGGTGTGTGCGAGGGATACTGGGGTGGATGTGGGTCGAGGGTGGTGGTGGAGTGGTTGGGAAGGGTGCGGGCTCATGTGCCGCTCTTATGCCGCTTCCAAGTGCTCCTCGCTGCTCCTTGCTGCTCTTTGCTACTCCTTGCTGCGCTGCCTAGCTGCTTCCCTTGGCTGCACTACTGTCCTGCAGAGCACCAGGTGCGAGATGCGAGGTGCCATGCGAAGTGCCATGCGAGGGCCGAGATGCGAGGTGCGGGGTGCGAGGCTTGATGTTCGAAGTGCTGGGTTGCAGGCTCAGGTTCTGCGCATAGTATCTGCGCTCTGCACTCCATCTGCGGTTACGGGCTGCTCACCAGCTGCTGTTCCTGCTGATGTTTCTGCTGTGGTGGCTGGGCTTGTCGCATCCAGCGTGGTGGCAATGGATGCTGCCAGCGCTGCGGCCCACGCTGCACAACCTAGCAATAGCATTGTAAGCATTCTTAGCACGCGTGCAATGCGAGCGCACAGGTACGCAAAGGTGCCCAGAGAGACCCCGTTTCCAATGGGTCGGAGCCGGAGCCAGAGCCAGAGCTAGATCTCACTTTTTGGGTGCTCCGGCGACCCCGTTTCCAATGGAAAGAGCCCGGTCGTTAAGGTGGTTGCCAAGAGCCTGCCCATCCCGCAGCCCCGCAGCCGCAGCTAAGGGCAGCTCCGCTATCCACCACACGCCTACCTTTACAAATGGACGCACGACGCCAGGCTGCACGTCGGCGGTGGAGGCAGCAGATAGCCCGGGTCATCGTCTTGATTGTGGAGTGGTTCCAAACGGAGGGCACAAGGCAAGGGCATGGCCGATGTTTGGGGACATGTCCGATGCCTGGCTTGCTATGATGTCGGAACCTTGCGCTGTGCGCAGGCGCTATAACCGTCTTAGCGAGTACTGGAAAGTGCCCAGGGACTACAAGACATTCTACCCCAATATTCACAACGTGGCAGGCTGGGATGGCGAGCAGGCTTTCAAGAAGAGATGCACTGGTGCTAAGGGGCCGCCGGTAGGCTTGGGTGGTCCAAGGAGTGGGACTTAAACATGGGACTTGCTTACACCGTTGGTCACAGGGTGTACACAGTGGGTTACCTACACAATGAGGCATTATGTAACCCAACTGTCGAGCTTCAGAGACCCAACATCATGCTGACATAACTGTGACCTGTGGCCTGCGTGCCATGAGGGGTGATGGGAGCTAACGGGCTCACTGCTGCTGCTCCTGTAGTGACGACGGCGGCCCCATTGACCCAAGGGGAAAGACCCACGCCCAGCACCCCACCAGGCAGCACCCCCTGCAACCCACTAGGCACCTGCATCCCACCAGGCTGCAGCCCAGCCCTGTAACCCTGTAACCCCTGTAACCCCTGTAACCCTGTAACCCTGTAACCCTGTAACCCCTGTAACCCTGTAACCCCTGTAACCCAGCTGTAACCCCTGTAACCCAGCTGTAACCCAGCTGCCCCACCAAGCACGTGCACCCCACCAACGTCAGCCAGGGGGTGCTGCTGCACCTGTTGCTTGGCTTTGCTCGTTGGTGGTGCGCGACGAACGCCAATGCTTGCTGCAGCTTGTGGTGGGCGTTTGCGTGCATCCCCGCTGACCCTGTGCTGCAGGCGGCTGGGGGAGGTGAGCGGACGTGGAGCTGCTATGGCTGCAGCACGCTCACGCAACTCCTTCTGCCTTGCATAGGCGAGCTCCAGCTCCTTGTCAAGCCTATCCAGCCGATCCTTGACAAATGCCGCTGCCTCTGCTCTTGCTGTTAGCTGCTTGCAACTCTTCCAACATGTTTTGCTGCTTTGTTGTGCTAGTTCCTTGCCTGTGCGCCTTTCGTTCCACTTCCAGACGGCTGCGCAACCAGCTTTGGCATAGGCGGCCCTGTTAAGGGCCTGGGCTGCCGTCATCTTGCGGCCTCCTAGGCGCGCTGAGTTCTCGTTTACGGATGCAGACAGCATCTCGCCCATTTTGTCCCCGTTGGTCTTGCCCTGGACCTGGGCAAACGTCTGCGCGTACAGCTCCGCAAACAACGCATCTTGCTGGTCGTCCCACGGCACCCTCGACTCCTCCTGGGAGCCCTCCTGCGAGCCAAGAAAATTATTTTTGGGCTCCGGCTCCGGCTCCGAGCTCCGTGGCCCTCGAGCCGCAGAGCTCGAAGGGGCTGCATGGGGCTCCCAAGAGCGCATCTAGGAGCAAATCTGGCTCCTGGCTCCGGCTCTTGGCACTTTCATTGGAAACGGGGGTCAGCAGAGCCGACGGTTGGCCGGCGGTTAGAGCCATTTCTGGGCTCTTTGAGTGCTCCGGCTCCGGCTCTGGCTCTTTGCTCGGGCTCTGGCTCCGGCTCTGGCTCCGGCTCCGGCTCTTTCATTGGAAACGGGGTGAGAGGTGGCGCAGTACAGCGGGCGGGATGCGGTTGGGCGGTTGGAAGGTCCCCCTGTAACAGTGACCCCGTTTCCAATGGGTCGGAGCCGGAGCCAGAGCTAGATCTCACTTTTTGGGTGCTCCGGCGACCCCGTTTCCAATGGAAAGAGCCCGGTCGTTAAGGTGGTTGCCAAGAGCCTGCCCATCCCGCAGCCCCGCAGCCGCAGCTAAGGGCAGCTCCGCTATCCACCACACGCCTACCTTTACAAATGGACGCACGACGCCAGGCTGCACGTCGGCGGTGGAGGCAGCAGATAGCCCGGGTCATCGTCTTGATTGTGGAGTGGTTCCAAACGGAGGGCACAAGACATTCTACCCCAATATTCACAACGTGGCAGGCTGGGATGGCGAGCAGGCTTTCAAGAAGAACTTCCACCTCCCCAGGTGGTGATTGCGCAAGCTTTGCCAACCTTAGCATGCATGGCTCTCACATGACGCGCTTCCCTATAGAGGATGCAATACTGAGATATGATTGGATGCTGAACGGGATGTGCTTATCTGCTTGCATGCAGAGCCGTATACAACCTTATCTTTAGAGCAGTCTGTGACCATCCCCTGTTGGTACGCAACTGTCAACGCAAGGACTTCCTCACCCAGCATGAACAGCTAGCAATTGCTCTGAACTACATGGCTCATGGCGGGAGCTTCACTCAAGTGGGCAATGCCTTGGGGTGCAGTACCACTTCAGTCTGCCGGTGTGTAGTCAATGTTGCCACAGCAATATGGGAACGCTTGTCACACGTCATAGCCATGCCTGCCAATGAAGCAGAGTGGCAGGCCAATGTGTTGGGCTTCCAAGAGCTGAGTGGACTTGTGCAAGTAGTGGGTGCTATTGATGGCACATATTTGCGCATTGAGCTGCCTGACAATGGGGGGGATGCTTACTATTGCCACAAGAAGTTCCATGCCATTCAGGCGCAAGGCGTAGTCAATCATCTGGGCAAGTTGATGGACCTGACAGTTGGACATGCTGGGCGAGCGCGTGATGCGTCCGTGTTTGCTGACTCTTCAATAGGTGAAGAGCTATCCACTCCTGGTAGCCCACTCGCCCAGGCCCTGTCCCAGAACCCACAGATGATAGGTGGTGTGTCAGTGCCACGCCTCATTGTTGCAGACTCAGCATACCCGTGCCGTGAGCATGTGTTGCCTGCCTTCAAGAACACAGTTGCTGCTGCTGCCCCTGAGCGTGCCATTTTCATGGACATGCACAAGCAGGCCCGCATAAAAATTGAACATTTCTGGGGGTGGCTGAAGCATAAGTTTCATTGCTGCAAGGGCATGAGCACACAGATCGACACGAGTGTCAAGGTGTTCATGGCGTGCTGCATTTTGATGAACCTGTGCATTGATGCTGGGGAGCAAGTGCCTCCAGAGGTGGTGGAAGAGGCGTGGCGTGACTATGAGTTTCGTCTTGCTGAGGATGAGGCCGCCATGGAACAGATAGATGTAGATGAGGTGCATGGGCGGCGGCCTGAGTTGGTGCGTGGGGAGAGCATTAGAGATGCACTGGTGCTAAGGGGCCGCCGGTAGGCTTGGGTGGTCCAAGGAGTGGGACTTAAACATGGGCCTTGCTTACACCGTTGGTCACAGGGTGTACACAGTGGGTTACCTACACAATGTGGCATTATGGGTTACCTACACAATGTGGCATTATGTAACCCAACTGTCGAGCTTCAGAGACCCAACATCATGCTGACATAACTGTGACCTGTGGCCTGCGTGCCGTGAGGGGTGATGGGAGCTAACGGGCTCACTGCTGCTGCTCCTGTAGTGGCGACGGCAAGATGGCAACCTGTGCATGTCCACGGGCAAGTTGCACCTGAGCAAGGATGATATTGTTTGTGTGACCGCGTTGGTTGGAGGCTAATAGGTGATGCAGCATGAAGGTTTGGAGGCTATTAGGTGATGCATCATAAGGCTAATGGGTTGGTCGGTGATGCATCATGCTATGACCCACCGTTTTGACGCCTGCCGACATTTTCAGCAATGGGTTTATGCCCTCGTCACTGCGCACAATAGGCTCCAGGATCTTGTACACCTGCAACATTATAACATTGTAAAATTATGAAGCCACATCACAAGGCGGAATACAGAGGGTGCATAACTTGCCTTGTAGGTGGGATTCATCTTGTTATTTCTCTTTGACTGGCCCTTCAAGATGGCAACCTGTGCACTGTTGCTCAGGTTCCAGAACTCATCCTCCTCACCACCACCTGGAACAACAACACCACAACAACAACAATGCAGAGCCGTATACAACCTTATCTTTAGAGCAGTCTTGCTAGCTTGCTTGCAACTCTTCCAACATGTTTTGCTGCTTTGTTGTGCTAGTTCCTTGCCTGTGCGCCTTTCGTTCCACTTCCAGACGGCTGCGCAACCAGCTTTGGCATAGGCGGCCCTGTTAAGGGCCTGAGCTGCCGTCATCTTGCGGCCTCCTAGGCGCGCTGAGTTCTCGTTTACGGATGCAGACAGCATCTCGCCCATTTTGTCCCCGTTGGTCTTGCCCTGGACCTGGGCAAACGTCTGCGCGTACAGCTCCGCAAACAACGCATCTTGCTGGTCGTCCCACGGCACCCTCGACTCCTCCTGGGAGCCCTCCTGCGAGCCAAGAAAATTATTTTTGGGCTCCGGCTCCGGCTCCGAGCTCCGTGGCCCTCGAGCCGCAGAGCCCGAAGGGACTGCATGGGGCTGCCAAGAGCGCATCTAGGAGCAAATCTGGCTCCTGGCTCCGGCTCTTGGCACTTTCATTGGAAACGGGGGTCAGCAGAGCCGACGGTTGGCCGGCGGTTAGAGCCATTTCTGGGCTCTTTGGGAGCTCCGGCTCCGGCTCTGGCTCTTTGCTCGGGCTCTGGCTCCGGCTCTGGCTCCGGCTCCGGCTCTTTCATTGGAAACGGGGTCAGTATAGTGGCCTCCCCCCCACAGGGGGAGGTCCTCATGGGAGACCTGATTGCGCGGCCACACAGCTGGTCCAGCAGCGCAGAAGCATACCTGCGAGGCAGCTCGGTGCGAGGATCTCACCTCGCAGCCAGCCTCGCAGCCATTTTCCTCGCAGCCAGCCTCGCAGCCAGTTTCGCAGCCAGCCTCGCAGCCAGCCTCGCAGCCAGCCTCGCAGCTAGCCTCGCGGCCAGTTTCCTCGCAACGATTCTCCGCAATGAATCGCAAGCATTGATGCACCAACGCAAGGCAGGTGCAACGTGTTGTCGCAGCCAAGAGGCCAGAAGGACCATGGTAAGAGCTTAGGATCAAGGTAAGAGCTTAAAAGGAGCTAGCATTGCGCAACATAGCCCTTAGTATCCAGCCTAACCGCTACCACACCTGGTTGCTGCAGGCCTTACAATCACGCCTAGTACCTCCCTGTTCACCACCCCCTCCCAGTCCCCCTCACCACCACCACCACCACCACCACCACCACCACCATTTCATCACCTCCCACAACGTTCCCACTGTTGCCTCCCTTGTGTTGCAGCCCAGCCCAGCCCAGCCCAGCCCAGCCCAGCCCAGCCCAGCCCAGCCCAGCCCAGCCCAGCCCAGCCCAGCCCAGCCCAGCCCAGCCCAGCCCAGCCCAGCCCAGCCCAGCCCAGCCCAGCCCAGCCCAGCCCAGCCCAGCCCAGCCCAGCCCAGCCCAGCCCAGCCCAGCCCAGCCCAGCCCAGCCCAGCCCAGCCCAGCCCAGCCCAGCCCAGCCCAGCCCAGCCCAGCCCAGCCCAGCCCAGCCCAGCCCAGCCCAGCCCAGCCCAGCCCAGCCCAGCCCAGCCCAGCCCAGCCCAGCCCAGCCCAGCCCAGCCCAGCCCAGCCCAGCCCAGCCCAGCCCAGCCCAGCCCAGCCCAGCCCAGCCCAGCCCAGCCCAGCCCAGCCCAGCCCAGCCCAGCCCAGCCCAGCCCAGCCCAGCCCAGCCCAGCCCAGCCCAGCCCAGCCCAGCCCAGCCCAGCCCAGCCCAGCCCAGCCCAGCCCAGCCCAGCCCAGCCCAGCCCAGCCCAGCCCAGCCCAGCCCAGCCCAGCCCAGCCCAGCCCAGCCCAGCCCAGCCCAGCCCAGCCCAGCCCAGCCCAGCCCAGCCCAGCCCAGCCCAGCCCAGCCCAGCCCAGCCCAGCCCAGCCCAGCCCAACCCACCCCACCCCACCCCACCCCAGCCCAGCCCAGCCCAGCCCAGCCCAGCCCAGCCCAGCCTGCACTACCTACTGAGGTGAGGACAAAGGAAGGTGGGTTGTAATGGAGGGCTGCTACACCTGCCCCTCCATCTGCCAGCTCTACATCTCCCTACTCTAATGGTGAGTGCATCTAGTACCCATGTCCAATGTTTGCTTCGTTACACAAATCGTCACATCATTGCCGCAGGTCTTGTGCGCCTACACCTGAGACTATCAATGCGCTCCCCACTTCTCTCGCCCTCCCCATGGACCTCCCCTTCCCTTCCCTCCCCTTCCTCCCCTTCCTCCCACACACATATACACCACACCCCAGCAGAAGGTGAGTGCAGGTATGTGGCACCCTGTACCCACCTTAACCGCTAGCATGCCCCTTGTCCCGCTGCAGGGTTGATCGTCACACCCTTCCCCATCCCCTTTTCCTCCCCTTTCCCACGCCCACCACCAACGCCCAGCTTGTCGTCCCTACACTTCCACCTCTACCCACCCCCCACTTCCCCCCTCCCCGTCACCTCTCCCCTGACAGCCCAGCAGCCAGGAGAAAGCCTACCCCACCCACCCTCTTCCCACCCCTCCCTTCCCCCTCTCCCTCCCTCTCCCCTCCCATACTTGTCAAGCCTACCCTTCCCCTCTACCACCCTTCGATTGACGTGGCATCGCAACCCCCACCTCACCCCACCTTCCCTTCCCTAAACCCTACACTCCCCACCGCAGTCCCACCCACTGGCGCATGGGATATGTTGCCTGGTGTGAGCAGGTAGGAGGCCAGGAGGACCACAAAGGTAAGGCCACGGTGATAGCTAACACAGTGCCCAGCCTGGTCACCCTACCGCACGTGCACGCCCCTTGGTTGCAGGTCTAGTGGGCACCTCCCTTCCACTTCCCTTTCCCCTACACAACCACCCCCTCCCAATTCATCCTCCCCCGCCCCCGCCCCCGCCCCGCCCCCGCCCCCGCCCCCGCCCCCGCCCCCGCCCCCGCCCCGCCCCCGCCCCCGCCCCCGCCCCCGCCCCCGCCCCCGCCCCCGCCCCCGCCCCCGCCCCCGCCCCCGCCCCCGCCCCCGCCCCCGCTCCCTCCCCCGCCCCCACCCCCACCCATGCCCCCACCCACCCCAACCCATGCCCCCAACCCATGCCCCCACCCACCCCAACCCATGCCCCCAACCCAACCCACCCCCGCCCAGCCCAACCCGGTTGAGCCTCCCGCCTCCCCACCTCCCGCCTCCCTGCCTCCCGCCTCCCCGTCTCCCGCCTCCCTGCCTCCCACCTCCCGCCTTCCACATCTACCTCCCCTCCCCGCCTTCACTCTTCCACTCCCCCCCCCTTCACTCAGCAGCCAAAAGGTAGGTAAGTGCTACAGTGCCCCTACTATATCTGCTGCTGCTGCCACTGCTGCTGCTGCTGCTGCCCCCCTACTGCTGCTGCTGCTACCCCCCTACTGCTGCTGCTGCTGCCCCCCTGCTGCTGCTGCTGCTGCTGCCCCCCTGCTGTTGCTGCTGCCCCCCTGCTGCTGCTGCTGCTACCCCCCTACTGCTGCTGCTGCTACCCCCCTACTGCTGCTGCTGCTGCCCCCCTGCTGCTGCTGCTGCTGCTACCCCCCTACTGCTGCTGCTGCTGCCCTCCTACTGCTGCTGCTGCTGCTGCCCCCCTGCTGCTGCTGCTGCTACCCCCCTACTGCTGCTGCTGCTGCCCCCCTGCTGCTGCTGCTGCTACCCCCCTACTGCTGCTGCTGCTGCTGCCCCCCTACTGCTGCTGCTGCTACCCCCCTACTGCTGCTGCTGCTGCCCCCCTACTGCTGCTGCTGCTACCCCCCTACTGCTGCTGCTGCTACCCCCCTACTGCTGCTGCTGCTGCTGCCCCCCTGCTGCTGCTGCTGCCCCCCTGCTGCTGCTGCTGCTGCTGCCCCCCCTGCTGCTGCTGCTGCTACCCCCCTACTGCTGCTGCTGCTACCCCCCTACTGCTGCTGCTGCTGCCCCCCTGCTGCTGCTGCTGCTACCCCCCTACTGCTGCTGCTGCTGCCCCCCTACTGCTGTTGCTGCTGCTGCCCCCCTGCTGCTGCTGCTGCTACCCCCCTACTGCTGCTGCTGCTGCCCCCCTGCTGCTGCTGCTGCTGCCCCCCTACTGCTGCTGCTGCTGCTGCTGCCCCCCTACTGCTGCTGCTGCTACCCCCCTACTGCTGCTGCTGCTGCCCCCCTGCTGCTGCTGCTGCTGCCCCCCTGCTGCTGGTGCTGCCCCCCCCCCTGCTGCTGCTGCCACCCATGCTGCTGCTGCCTACAGTACTGTAGGTGTCTACAGTACTGTAGGGGTCTACAGTACTGTAGATGTCTACAGTACTGTAGGTGTCTACAGTACTGTAGGTGTCTACAGTACTGTAGGTGTCTACAGTACTGTAGATGTCTACAGTACTGTAGGTGTCTACAGTACTGTAGGTGTCTACAGTACTGTGGGGGTCTACAGTACTGTAGGTGTCTACAGTACTGTAGGTGTCTACAGTACTGTAGATGTCTACAGTACTGTAGGTGTCTACAGTACTGTAGGTGTCTACAGTACTGTAGGGGTCTACAGTACTGTAGGTGTCTACAGTACTGAAAGGGCCTACAGTACTGTAGATGTCTACAGTACTGTAGGTGTCTACAGTACTGTAGGTGTCTACAGTACTGTAGATGTCTACAGTACTGTAGACACCTACAGTACTGTAGATGTCTACAGTACTGTAGGTGCCTTCCCCCCATGCATCCTTAACCCCCATGCCCCCTTCGCCCCCATGCAGGAACATCTCAATGTAGCCCAAGCTCGTTTGCTATCCCGACAGTGCTATGCAAATGCGCTGACAACAAAGCGTGCCTATGTTGCCGAGCCCAGCCCAGCCCTGCCCAGCCCTACTCAGCCTCTAGGATTCGTTACCGATCCTGAGCCTAGCCCTTGTGTTAGGAACACAAGTGGTGATGTAATGATGTAGGCTAAGAGTCATGATGTAATGATGTGAGGTTAGATGTAATGATGGATGGTTGAGGGCCAACCGCAAACAACTTTTGGGGCAATCTCTGCCGCACTCGATATTACACGGGAGGGTGCGGTGCACGAGGTTGTTGTGATTGCGGGGCATCATCAACATCCACAGCTTTGCGGGAGCTTGCAAGCCGAGCTACCCAGTACAACCGACAGAACAGACCTAGCTTGCGATAGAGACGGGCCCCGGCCTTAGACCTTACACATATGTACGTAGCTCCCTATGGCGACCTTATTGCGTGGACACAACTTTCGGCAAAAACACCCATATTGAGCTTGCGGGCGACGCCTCTCACTATTTATAGCACGCAGAAGCTGACGGTGCAATCGCGGTAGCAAATGGTGGTTTGAATGTGGAGAACAGCATGGTACCCTATTTACAAGAGACCTTGTCAAATCTGACCTACAGTACTGTAGATGTAGGTACCTACACTCCAACTGCTCACATACTCAGAATTTCAACAAGCGTCAAGTGGCGTTGGAGTCGCAAGGACAATCCGAGGCGAACCGCATCAAAAAACTACCCCCCTAGGATGACGAATATCCGCACTAATTTGCCTGTGTGGTGGTGCTGCTGCTGCTGCTGCCTCGGCTTCTCCTGCTGCTGCTTCATGTGTTGCTGCAGTTGCTGCAGCTGCTGTTGCTGTTGTTGCCGCTGCCTTAGGACCTGTTGCCCGCCGCTTGGTTGCTGTGTCCTGTGGGGCTGCCCGCTTGCTTGCTGCAGGCGGGACTCGTGTTGCACCTGCTGCTGCTGCCACTGCAGGCTCTGTGTCTGGGCCCATGCCATGCAGCAAGTGGGGCATGCCACCCACAGGGAAGACGGGGAACAACCTAGTGATGGCCACCCGCAGGAAGCGATGTGACATGGTTGGATGCTGGAGGAGCACCCAGAACTAGATGTGGGCTGCATACGGTACCACGGTTCGGTTGCTGCTACCCTTGAAGTACTGATCCAAGACCCAGCTGTTATTGCGTTTTTCTGCACGCTTGTATGCCACACTGAACATCAGCTGCTGAGTGCACTCTGCCCGAGTAAAGTACCATACCCGCCCCTGCACGGGGGAGGGCTGCACGGGAGCACCACCTCTGAACAGATCTAGGACGTCCAGCTCGCACCAGGGACAGGGCTCACCATTCAACCCAGCCTTCCACTCCCTTACCATGGTGCAGACCGCCTGGCACACCCACTCCTCACCACCCGGGACTGGGCACGCACTGTGGCCCACCCCAACCAAGTAGCAGTTACCACCCGGCTGTGGCTGAGTGTCCTGCATAGTGGTGGGGTCCCGGACCCGACCTGCCCTTGCACTCTGACGCTGTGTCCCCACCAGGTCACCCCCCACGCCTTGCTGCGCTTGGCTTGGCTGCTCCCCCTGCTCACCCTCCGCATCCTGCTGTGCTCGGTAGTTGTCAAGATACCGCTGAGCCTGGCGATGCAACAGCTCACGCAAGCAGGCTGTGATGGCTATGGTAGCACCTGCTGCATGGTTGCCACAGAACTGCTTCATGTACTGCATTGCGCGCTCCAACCAGAACTCAGCATCACGGAAGCTGCGGCCACGCTGCAGCTCTTGGTACAGCAGCCTGCGCCCATGACGCCAACAAATGAAATGCCTAGTGGTCCATTGAATCTGCTTCAACAATGTGGGTGGTTGGGGGTGTGGTCGGACTTGGAGATGGTGGGAGTACTCAACATCGGGCCCCAGCTTGTCACTCACCGGCAAACACACATGTGGAGGTTGGGTGAGAACATGAACTCTGGGACGTGCAGGTCTTTCTCATGCTCATCCAGCATTATAGCGTAGTTCAGCAAGTCCGCATAGCCCTTCCGGATGTTGGCCTCCACAGTAGTAGGTGTGTCAGCACCTGGCATAGAAGACACAGGTATGTGGTCACAGTGTGGTCATTCTTAGGTGAGGTTAAAACTACCTGACCCTTGGCTATGACCATTGATATCTTACCTGGTGACAAGTAGTGCAGCACAGCCCGGACAAGGCATTGCCACATCTCGAAATGATGCTTGCGGCTGTCGGTGGCGTTGTTGAAGATGCCCAGAAACACATACTCCCACTCGTGCTTGAGAAAGTTCATGAAGTTGTCCATGATCCAGCCACTGCAATACAAGCAGATGCAAGCAAAAACTCGACGTTCAATGCACTGACCCTCTTGTATGAGTGTTGCTACAACCGCCCTTGACAGCCTCGTCTTGTACCTGCAGGTTTGATGGTGGAATGGCTCACGGCCGTAGTCAGCAGGCACTTGCATATGCTTGAAGCGCCGCTCGATGAGCTTGCGTTCCCTGGTGTCCAAAGGGCTGTCCTTATCGGTGGAAAGCAGCCACAACAAGTGGTTTTGCACTAGACCGAACAGCAGGCCATGGGCTATAGGCACGACGTGAACCCACGTGGCCTCCACGTACTCCAGGAATTTTGTGATGATAGGAGGGCCACGGCACCCTACTCTTCTGCCATCCAGCTTGCCCTCCTCCACCAGTTCTCCACGTCGTATCAACTCTTTCTCCGATAGCCGCATCACTTCCTCCATCATATGCACAATGGTTGCAGGTACCTCGTGGGGCCGTGGAGGTCTGACTTCAGGGGGGATCACAGGTGCCGGAACCTTGTGAAAGTAGCCCCTGGGATGGACCCCACCCTTGCCCGCCGTAGTCAGCCAGCACCACATGCAGTTCATGTTGGCGCCCTGGCCCATGCCGCCAGACCAAGCGGCCCTGTATGCAAAAGGTAGGGTTAGGGTTAGGGTTAGGGTTAGGGTTAGAGTTATGGTTAGGGTTAGGGTTAGGGATAGGGTTAGGGTTAGGGTCAGGGTTAGGGTTAGGGTTAGGGTTATGGTTAAAGTAAAATGGGTGACCCGCAAGATCACGTCCATGGGGGTGCTGTGTGGAGGTTGGTGTAAAGTACTTGCCTGGCCGGTGTGTCCGCCACCAGACTGACCACTATTGGGTACAGCCTGTGCTCCACTGTGGGGCGGTCGCCAAAGCCACCTTCACTACGCAGGTGGACGTGCTGGGCGTGGTCTGTTCCCAGGGCTCCTTGGAAAGCCTGGAAGATGGGCTTCATGTAGCCTGTGACGTGGGATGCAGATCCCTTGTCAATGATGACGCCTAGGATGGCCCAGGTGTCGTCTTTGCCCCGCACATGATCAGGGACATCCACCACCTGAAGCTCACCATCATGCAGTCACAACGGCTGCAGTAGTAAGGTACAAATGGCATAACTTGCATGGGTGTAGTGGTTAGTGAAGGAAGGTGTCTGTACCATGCAGTGACGCTTGCTTACCTGCATGGCCACCACTCCAACTGATTTCTTGTTGATGGTCACCCAGTCCAGGCCCAAGCTAATCCTCACAGCGTACGGGTGATCATACACATCAGGCGTAACATGCTCCCGGATGTGAGCTGCAGCAGGGCCTACATGCCATGCAACACACGCAAGGAAAGGCTAGTCACTCGTAGGAATTAGCAGCCAGGCCCCTGGACCGACTTTGGCCGTTTGGGCTAATATTTTGTCCGTTGGTAGCTTATGATGTAAGCATGTCCACTCCGGCAAATTAAGGCCTGGCTGGCTTGGAAAACTTGAGAGTTCAGTTCTGAAACTTGGTATGTAGGCTGATGTGACCTAGGGGAGTACAAGACTCTCTTGGGCCAAAGTGTAATTCTCAGTCGTTGGGGAGTTGCCGGACCAGGTGTGGGTCTGTGACCCTGATTTTGGCTAAGGGAGTTGGCACCGAGTGACCAAAGTAAGCTTTCATGAAATGTGAGTATGAGCGATTGTAAAGGATGGTTACAGCTGCCCAACTTAGTAGGTGGCATGCAAAAAGTCCCAGCCAGTGATGAGCTATGGCCCCTTGTAGGTGACCCTGCGGAGGGTCAAGTACCCCTCTTGGCCGAAGTGGGGGTGACTTGACCCTCCGCAGGGTCAGGCGTGACCCTCCGCAGGGTTTTGTGACCCTCCGCAGGGTCAGACGTGACCCTCCGCAGGGTTTTGTGACCCTCCGCAGGGTCAAGTACTCCTCTTGCCCCAAGGGCGGGTGACCTGACCCTGCGGAGGGTCAGACGTGACCCTCCGCAGGTTTTTGTGACCCTCCGCAGGGTCACCGTTGCCTCACTTTCCTAGGCATTCCTGACCCTCCGCAGGGTCAACTGTGGCTCACGACCTAGGCAATCCTGACCCTGCGGAGGGTCACCTGTGGCTCACGATTTCAGGTCTGAAACTAGGTATGTAGGCTGCTGTAATATTGAGGAATACATGTCTCTCTCGGGCCGAAGTGTAAATCTCAGTCGTTGGGGGAGTTGGTGGACCATCATGTTGCATATAAAACATTATGTTGCATGGAGGCTGGCATGGAGGTTTCGCAAAGGAACCGCGAAGGAAGCGAAGGAACCGCGAAGGAAATCAGGTTGCCCCGTCAAGCTGGCATTAGCAGCCAGGAGCAGCCAGGAACCAAGCTATGCAGCCAACCTTTTCCTGCAGATAACATCGCAGCCAGGCAGCCACTCTCGCTTGACACATCGCAGCCAGGCAGCCACATTGCAGCCACGTTCTATAGCGGCCAACCTCCCAGCCAAGTTTGCAGACACGTAGCACAGTACTTCGCAGCCACCCTCGCATGCAGCTAGCGGCCCTCAGGCCTCGCAGACGTAGCAGCCAGCCTCAAGATCGCAACGCAGTACAACTCAACGCATCGCAATTTATCGCAACGCAACATTTAACGCAACGCAACACCTCGCAGTGCACTGCAATGCAACGATTCGCAACACCTTGCAATAGCACTGACTGACACACATGTCACCCTCTTGCCGCAGGTCCTCCTACACATCCCCTCCCTCCCCCACTTTCACCACCACGTCCCACTACAAAGGTACAAGCCAATGAGGATGGAGCATGGAGGTGAGCACGAAGCATGGAGCAAGTGGTGAGTGGCCGCCTTCCGCCCCTCAGTGGCCCTCATTACTTAGCCTACACAGCCTTGCCAGCTAGCATGTCCTGTGTTTGCTGCAGGTCTAACGGAGTTTGCTGCAGGTCTGAGGGACCTTCCCTCCCTCCCTCCCTCCCTCCCTCCCTCCCTCCCTCCCTCCCTCCCTCCCTCCCTCCCTCCCTCCCTCCCTCCCTCCCTCCCTCCCTCCCTCCCTCCCTCCCTCCCTCCCTCCCTCCCTCCCTCCCTCCCTCCCTCCCTCCCTCCCTCCCTCCCTCCCTCCCTCCCTCCCTCCCTGCCCAGTACAACGCACCACTGCACCGATCACCCTCCCTGCCCTGCCCCACCCCTCCCTCCCACTCCCTCCTGAGCTGCCTCCCCTCCCCTCCCCTCCCCTCCCCTCCCCTCCCCTCCCCTCCCCTCCCCTCCCCTCCCCTCCCCTCACCTCACCTCCCTCCCTCACCTCACCCACCCACCTCTCCCTCCCTCCCCCGTCCCCTCCCTCCCCCGTCCCCTCCCTGTCCCACCCTCCCCTCCCTGTCCCTTGTCTTGGTGTTGAACACTTGCGATGGTGGTGTCAGCCTAGCCTGCCCTGTTCTGGTCATGCATGTTTGTGTTCATCAGCTTGCTAGCAAATGTTTGCGTGCAGATGTCGACAGCTGGTGCATGACAGGTGTAGCAAGGACAGGTTTAAACAAGGAGCCAGCATGGAGTCAGCAAGGCATGACATGGAGCAATAGTGTAAGTGGCCAGCCCCTGCACATGAGTGGTCGCCAATGCCCAGCCTAAGTGCAAGGTTGCCTCTTGTTGGCTGCAGGTCTGATGGTCGAACTACTGCCCATTGCCCCCTTGCCCCTTCCCCCTTCCCTCCCCCGTCTCACCTTGCAGCCTTCCCTCCACCGTCTCACCTTCCCTACCCCACCTTGCAGCCCTTGGCGTAGCAGCCTGGAACGGGCAACCTGGAGCGAGCAGCCTGGAGCGGGCAGCCACCTCCCCTCCTTCAGCCCAGCCCAGCCCAGCCCAGCCTGGAGCCCAGCCCAGCCCGATTAGAGGTGTTTGCCCACAGCAAGCATGGCCCAGCAGCCAGGAGTTGGGTGCTATGGGGCAGTAACCGCCAGCCCACCCCTTGTTGTTGAAGGTTTGACGGTAACCCTCCTGCCTTTCGGCCCCTTCCTCCTTCCCTCTCCTGTCCCACCACCACCACCACCACCTCCCAGTCCGCCACCCCGTCTACTTCCCCCCTCCCTAAAGGCCAGCCTTGGGCGGGCAGCATGGAGCGCACGCAAGTAGTAGCAGCCAGCCTACTCTAGTCATGCCATGCCCAAGGTGGTGTGGTGGTGTGGTGGTGGTGGTGTTATTGTTGGTGTGGTGTTGTTGTCACTTGTCACCTTATATGAAGGTGTTGCAAGGCGGTAGTGCATCAATGCATTTGCTTGGCATTTCTGTAGGGAGGTGCCGCGGGGTGATGGTGCATCGAGACATGTGCTAAGGAGTAGCGTAGTGAGGTGTTGCGGGGTGTTTGGATGTCGAGACATGTGTTTTGCGGAGGTGTGTCGAGGTGTTTCAACGTGATGACATGTACTTTGCTGTATCTTTGCGAGTTGTTGTGAAGTGTTTGAGCGTGGAGACGTATGTTTGGTAGTGCCTAAGCGAGGTGTTGCGAGTTGTGTTAACGTTGAGACATGTGCAAGTAATGCCTAGGAAATGAGCCAGCTGTGACCCTCCGCAGGGTCAAAAATGCCTAGGAAATGAGCCAGCTGTGACCCTCCGCAGGGTCAGAAATGCCTAGGAAATGAGCCAGCGGTGACCCTCCGCAGGGTCAGAAATGCCTAGGAAATGAGCCGGCTGTGACCCTCCGCAGGGTCAGAAATGCCTAGGAAATGAGCCAGCTGTGACCCTCCGCAGGGTCAGAAATGCCTAGGAAATGAGCCGGCTGTGACCCTCCGCAGGGTCAGAAATGCCTAGGAAATGAGCCAGCTGTGACCCTCCGCAGGGTCAGAAATGCCTAGGAAATGAGCCGGCTGTGACCCTCCGCAGGGTCAGAAATGCCTAGGAAATGAGCCGGCTGTGACCCTCCGCAGGGTCAGAAATGCCTAGGAAATGAGCCAGCGGTGACCCTCCGCAGGGTCAGAAATGCCTAGGAAATGAGCCGGCTGTGACCCTCCGCAGGGTCAGAAATGCCTAGGAAATGAGCCAGCGGTGACCCTCCGCAGGGTCAGAAATGCCTAGGAAGCGAGCCTAGCGGTGACCCTCCGCAGGGTCAGGCCTGACCCTGCGGAGGGTCACACTGACCCTGCGGAGAATATATGCGAACCTGCGGAGGGTACACTAACTATGAAACCGCGATTACAGCTCAACCACTTCGAGTTAGACGGAGTTATTGACGGCGATGGGTCGCCCTTGCGATGGGCTATCCGCGGTATACCTCAGCGGAAACTGCCGTCTCGGCCTTAATTACCCGGAGTGTCACCCCAAAAAAAATTAGGTCAAAAAATTCAAAGGCTGAGACTCGGCGGCCCGTGGCGTCTGTTCAGCAATGTTCAGCAATGTTCAGCAATGTTCAGACGCCCATTCAGCAATGTTCACCCATGTTCAGCAATGTTCAGCAGCCCGTTCAGCACTGTTCACCCATGTTCACCCATGTTCACCCATGTTCAGCAATGTTCAGCAATGTTCAGCAATGTTCAGCATAATATTAAACAATGTGTTCAGCAATGTTCACCCATGTTCACCCATGTTCACCCATGTTCACCCATGTTCAGCAATGT
Source organism: Haematococcus lacustris (assembly GCA_030144725.1). NCBI lineage: Eukaryota > Viridiplantae > Chlorophyta > Chlorophyceae > Chlamydomonadales > Haematococcaceae > Haematococcus > Haematococcus lacustris. Next base: position 3,854,272 of record JASKMD010000014.1, on the reverse strand, counting down.
TCAGCAATGTTCAGCAATGTTCAGCAATGTTCAGCGATGTTCAGCAATATGTTAAACAATGTGTTCAGCAATGTTCACCCATGATCACCCATGTTCACCCATGTTCACCCATGTTCAGCACTGTTCAGCAATGTTCAGCAATGTTCAGCAATGTTCAGCAATATGTTAAACAATGTGTTCAGCAATGTTCACCCATGATCACCCATGTTCACCCATGTTCACCCATGTTCAGCACTGTTCAGCAATGTTCAGCAATGTTCAGCAATATGTTAAACAATGTGTTCAGCAATGTTCACCCATGTTCACCCATGTTCACCCATGTTCAGCAATGTTCAGCAATGTTCACCAATATGTTAAACAATGTGTTCAGCAATGTTCACCCATGTTCACCCATGTTCACCCATGTTCAGCAATGTTCAGATGGCGTTCAGAAGCGTTCATTGGCGTTCGGTAGCGTTCAGCAATGTTCAGCAAGCCCACATCCCCAGCATGGATGGTATACCCACGCATCCCCAACACATGACCTGGCTGCAAGGTCACCCGCACTACCTCCTGGACAGGCATGTCCTGCAATATGCGGTCAAGCTCAGCATTGATCTCCTCATTGTTGCCAGGATCATTCCAGATCCGCTCAACAAGCTGCACCCACTCGTGGCTGTGGGGGATGAGCAGGATGCTTACCAATTGCATGGCCATGATTAGCACCATCCCATCACGGTCACTAATGGACAGCTGGGGGGGGGCCGCCTGGTTGGGACCGCCACCAGATGCTAATGGGCAGGGCAGGGCAGGGCAGGGCAGGGCAGGGCAGGGCAGGGCAGGGCAGGGCAGGGCAGGGCAGGGCAGGGCAGGGCAGGGCAGGGCAGGGCAGGGCAGGGCAGGGCAGGGCAGGGCAGGGCAGGGCAGGGCAGGGCAGGGCAGGGCAGGGCAGGGCAGGGCAGGGCAGGGCAGGGCAGGGCAGGGCAGGGCAGGGCAGGGCAGGGCAGGGCAGGGCAGGGCAGGGCAGGGCAGGGCAGGGCAGGGCAGGGCAGGGCAGGGCAGGGCAGGGCAGGGCAGGGCAGGGCAGGGCAGGGCAGGGCAGGGCAGGGCAGGGCAGGGCAGGGCAGGGCAGGGCAGGGCAGGGCAGGGCAGGGCAGGGCAGGGCAGGGCAGGGCAGGGCAGGGCAGGGCAGGGCAGGGCAGGGCAGGGCAGGGCAGGGCAGGGCAGGGCAGGGCAGGGCAGGGCAGGGCAGGGCAGGGCAGGGCAGGGCAGGGCAGGGCAGGGCAGGGCAGGGCAGGGCAGGGCAGGGCAGGGCAGGGCAGGGCAGGGCAGGGCAGGGCAGGGCAGGGCAGGGCAGGGCAGGGCAGGGCAGGGCAGGGCAGGGCAGGGCAGGGCAGGGCAGGGCAGGGCAGGGCAGGGCAGGGCAGGGCAGGGCAGGGCAGGGCAGGGCAGGGCAGGGCAGGGCAGGGCAGGGCAGGGCAGGGCAGGGCAGGGCAGGGCAGGGCAGGGCAGGGCAGGGCAGGGCAGGGCAGGGCAGGGCAGGGCAGGGCAGGGCAGGGCAGGGCAGGGCAGGGCAGGGCAGGGCAGGGCAGGGCAGGGCAGGGCAGGGCAGGGCAGGGCAGGGCAGGGCAGGGCAGGGCAGGGCAGGGCAGGGCAGGGCAGGGCAGGGCAGGGCAGGGCAGGGCAGGGCAGGGCAGGGCAGGGCAGGGCAGGGCAGGGCAGGGCAGGGCAGGGCAGGGCAGGGCAGGGCAGGGCAGGGCAGGGCAGGGCAGGGCAGGGCAGGGCAGGGCAGGGCAGGGCAGGGCAGGGCAGGGCAGGGCAGGGCAGGGCAGGGCAGGGCAGGGCAGGGCAGGGCAGGGCAGGGCAGGGCAGGGGGGCAGGGCAGGGCAGGGCAGGGGGGCAGGGCAGGGCAGGGCAGGGGTGCAGGGCAGGGCAGGGCAGGGCAGGGCAGGGCATGCAGGGCAGGGCAGGGCAGGGCAGTACGGGCAGGGCAGTGCAGCGTTGTCGAGAGCGTTAGGGCAGGCATGGGCAGCCGCAAGGCAGTGCGCGGCAGCTGACCAGGTCAGCGCTAGCCATGGGAGGCTTTGCTCGCGTACTGCCAGGGCATGTGCCCGCGAACAGAGCACGCGGCGAGGACAGGGTCAGGCCAGGGCACGGTGAGCCAGGGCATCGCTGAGGCCCCATGGCTACGGCTAGCGTAGTGAGCTGGTTGTGCAGGGCAAGTGGCATGTCCGGGCAACACGCAAGGCGAGGCCTGCCGGGCGTGCAGGGCAGCGCTAGGACGGGGTGATGGCAGGACATAAAATGTGGTCGCTTCGCGCCAGGACATGGCATTTGGGTCGGCGCAGGGCAGGCTAAGGTAGCACCGGGTTAGGCAGGGCCCTGCTGCACGGTGTCCTGCACTGTGTTGCAGGCGCTGCACCCACAGGAAAAGGCACACACTTTGTTTGTTCTGACTCATTGGCGCAGTCTCTTGAAACAAACCGCACGTTAAACAGCCCAGGCCTCTATCAGTTTGACATCTTCCAAGTGACATCATGTTCTCCAAGCAGAATCAGGGCCACGGGGCCGTGGGGTGGCAGTTGAGCTATGAAACTTTGCACGCAGGTGGATGGCATGTAGGGGAGTGTAACTCTCAGATGAGCCGAGTCCAAACTCGGTCATGGTGTGGAGTTGTGCGACTGACTGCATGGCCTGGCCCTGAGATCGGCTAAGGGAGTTGGGGGTCACCGACCAAAGTGAGCTTTTGGCTAAGCTGAGTATGAGCGTTTGTAACAATGTCTGAGAGGAGCTTAACCTAGTAAGTAGCATGCTGTTAGTCAAATTGGTCGAGCTGTGGCATTGCCCTGCAGGTATGGGGGGAAGGTGGGCTCATTGCCACATTGCCGCATACGCTTTCCGATCCGACTGCTGATACCGACGCGCATGCCCATGTAGAGCAGCCTGAGCGACGCGGGCGGTCGCAGCGATGACTGCATGCTCCGCTACGGCTCAAATTTGAATCACAAACTTTGACGCTTTGTTGTGCACGGCCTACTCGGTGTATGGCTGGGTGGGTGAAAGGTAGCTGGCTGGGTTGGCTACATACTGAGCCAGCTAGCATTAAATTTGGCGCAGCGAGTGCAGAGTTACAGCCGTCCTACTACCAGGGGTCGGTTTACTGTGTGGGGCTGGGCGGCGTTCAGTAGTGTTCAGTTTTTGCATCCTAAATTACAAGCTCGCAAACTTGCTCACACATGTGTTCGCACTGTGGCATCCGCACGGTGGCATATTTCATTCAGAACAAGTATAGTCCGTAGCCCGTGCAAGCCGCAAGCGTGCAAGCATGCAAGCCCGCAAGTTTGCATGCGGCTGTGGCAGATCTCTACGTTAAGCCTCTACCTTTCAGGACAGGTCACAACGTGCAAGACGGGGCCCAGCGCTATGTTGATGGACGTGACTTGTTGGTTAGCGAAGTTTTGAAGTTTACGCAATCGCAGAAGGCATCGCACGTCTCACAAGACACAAGCCAGTCACATACGGGCTGGTCAGGGCGAGAACAAGCCATTTCAAGTGCCTGAGGTAGCTAGGCGGCTTAGGTGGCCCAACGCGATCTATGGCCTGTCGCGGCTTGCAGGCTTGCAAGATCCGGATGTCACTTGTACACTAGGCCAGGTGCGATGTCGCAAGGCGTTGTCTTGCCGGATTGCAGATCTTTACCTTCGCCGATGGCCTGACTTGCTCGTTAAGAGCATTGTTAGTATAGCCAGGGGTTCAACAGAGATCGTCCGCCAGGCAAGTTGTCACTTCACCCTACATCATACACTTCACCCTTCATGATGATGCTCGTGGTTTTCAACCGAATGTTGTGCCCTTGCCCTGCAGGCATCAGGTTCAGTGGCAAGTATGTGTGGGGCGCGAGCGTGGTGAGTGGTCGGTCAGCACACAACCAACACCTAGTACACCCCCTATAGAGGGTACCAGACGTTGATGCAAGGTGTAGCCATGAACAAACAGCCTAGAGCAGAAGGCTGAAGGGGCAGGTAGATGTTCTGGTCCCTCTCTGCCGTAGCTTACATGTCCCACTATTGCATAGGTCTTGTGCAAGCATGGTCATGTCAACGTTTGCCTCCCCACTCCCCTACACACCACAGCCTCCCTGTCCACACTCTTGCAATCACACGACATGTCCCTTAAGACCCGACCTAACCGCTAGCATGCCCTGTGTTTGTTGCAGGTCAAACGGGCACACCTAATACCCTGCAGCCCTCTATACCCCCCTCTCCACCCCTCCCACCATCTCCCAGCCTGACATCCCCCCTGACATCGCAGTGCCCCCCCCCAGCCTTCGCTCACCCATCCCACCACCATCTCCTCCCTCTCCTTCCCAAGGATGCAACCCATATCCGTTCTGGGTGCTCGTCCAGCATATAATCATGTCACGTCGCTTCTTGCGGGTGGCCATCACTAGGCTGTTCCCCGTCTTCCCTGTGGGTGGCATGCCCCACTCGCTGCATGGCGTGGGCTCCAAGACCTGGCATGGGATTTAGAGCATGCAGTGGCGGCAGCAGCAGGTGTAACACGAGTCCCGCCTGCAGCAAGCAAGCGGGCAGCACCACAAGACACAGCTACTGAACATTGCTGAACGGCTGGCTGAACATTGCTGAATTGTTGGCTGAACATTGCTGAACGGCTGGCTGAACATTGCTGAACGGCTAGCTGAACATTGCTGAACGCTAGCTGAACATTGCTGAACGTCTGGCTGAACATTGCTGAACGGCTGGCTGAACATTGCTGAACGGCTGGCTGAACATTGCTGAACGCTAGCTGAACATTGCTGAACGCTAGCTGAACATTGCTGAACGCTAGCTGAACATTGCTGAACGCTAGCTGAACATTGCTGAACGCTAGCTGAACATTGCTGAACGCTAGCTGAACATTGCTGAACGCTAGCTGAACATTGCTGAACGCTAGCTGAACATTGCTGAACGGCTAGCTGAACATTGCTGAACGCTAGCTGAACATTGCTGAACGCTAGCTGAACATTGCTGAACGCTAGCTGAACATTGCTGAACGCCTGGCTGAACATTGCTGAACGCCTGGCTGAACATTGCTGAACGCCTGGCTGAACATTGCTGAACGCTAGCTGAACATTGCTGAACGCTAGCTGAACATTGCTGAACGCTAGCTGAACATTGCTGAACGCTAGCTGAACATTGCTGAACGCTAGCTGAACATTGCTGAACGCTAGCTGAACATTGCTGAACGCTAGCTGAACATTGCTGAACATGGGTGAACGGCTGGCTGAACGGGCTGCTGAACATGGGTGAACGGCTGGCTGAACGGGCTGCTGAACATTGCTGAACGGCTGTCTGAACATTGCTGAACACATTGCTGAACATTGCTGAAAATTGCTGAACACTGCTGAACAAACGCCACGGGCCGCCGAGCCCCAGCCTTTGACTTTTTTGACCTCGTTTATTTTGGGTTGAAATGCTTACATTACAGGCTACCAATGGGCGAAGTTTCAGCCGAAACAACCAAAGTCGGTTTAGGCGCCTGGCTGCTAATTCCTACGAGTGGTAGTGCAATTGAGACGCACTCATGCTTGTCACTAATGCGCACAACATAGTCACCTCACTACCTATCTTACTTGCAGCCAACGAGCCTGGTTCCGGATGCACTGGGCGCTGTAGGAACCACTCCTTCATGCGGAGGCGGTTCAAGATGAAGTTCAAGGTGTCCTCCAGGCCATGAAGGAAGATGCAGCAGCGTGGCTCAATTGACTTGCCCTCTGCCCGTACAAACACAACACCACACATCATGTCCATGCACCCCAGGTATGTTGCGCAACAGAAAATGAGGACTGGGAAGGGTGGTGATAGGCTGGGAGGTGGTGGTATCAAAACATACAGTTGAGATGTCACCTGTCACAAAGCGGGGCGTCTGGCATTTCTCATGGGGGCACCTGTCATATCTGTGATTCGTCCATTCGGACCTGTGACAAGCAAATGTTGTACCGGTCATGACAGCATCACCTCCACATCCTAGCAATGGACCTACCGAGGAAGGTACTCAAAGACATGTCCACCACACGCCCTGCCGTTGCAGACGTGCACTCGTTGCCCCTCTTTCTCCACTGCCCCAAGCACACCTTGTAGTTGATGCAGTGTTGAAGGGTGCCATGTCTTGCCCGGGCCCAAGATGCTGTTCACCAGCTTCAGCATGTTCACCACGTCCTGCTCTGTTGGGCAAGTGATGAGGTACTCGCATAGGGCTCTGATGTGGTCACGCAGTGAGGTGTCTGGAGGGCTCCGGAACAAGGGTGCGTTAGCACGCAGTGCACCCTGGATCCTGGAGACCGTGCTGTCGCGAGGTTTGACCGGTCGGCCGCCTAATGCCGCTGCCCTCACAGCCCCCCTTCCCCCCCCCACCACCTCCCCCCCCCTCCTCCCCCCCCCTCCTCCTCCTCCTCCTCCTCCCCCGCCACCTCCACCTCCCCCGCCACCCCCGCCACCTCCACCACCACCTCCACCACCGCCACCACCGCCTTCACAACCATCCTCCTCCCCCCTTACCCTCACCCTCTTCCCCTTCGCCTTCCCCTTCACCTTCCCCTTCACCACCATGTCCACCACTCCCTTTGCGAGGACCCTCTCGTCCCCACCCCCTCTGCGACTCATTACTGGCCCCTTCCTCATCTGCCCCACCTAATGGGGAGTCACCTCCCCTCAATGAGCCACCTGCTCCCGCAAGGCATATACCACCAAGAGCTGCACCCCGTGTCCCACTGACGCGGCCTGCCCCACTGCCCGCACCCCCCACTCCATCATCCACCCCCTCCCTGATGAGGCTGCCAAACGACACCTGGACAAACAGCAAGGACATCAATACACAGTACCAGTCATTTCACAATTCCATGTGTGGTGTAAGGTGAACCCATACCTTGGACTGATGTGGTGTTGACCACCTGGTCTTTGACATGCCAGATGATGTTGATGCCCGTGCCTGCCATAGTCAATACCAGTACCAATTCAATGCTACACCATTCCTATCTGTACGACTGCATTCCTCATCTAACCTGTGAAGGTGGTACTTGCAGCGGTGTTGAAGGCCCAGGCAAGCACTTTGATCCGGTATCATTGTCATCGTTGGACCGCACATCCCCGTACAGCGCCTGCATGACGTACAGAGTACAAGATGGGTATGCTAGTTTTTGTGATGCTGCTACCTACACAGTTTTTCCCACACCTCCAACCATTTGACTATCTCCACAATGCGCTCATCATAGGATTGTCCTGGTTTCTCAGCCTGCACGCAAAGCGACATGCGAGGTGAGAGCACGAAGGTAGGATCTCATCATCCGACCGTCCGAGCACCGTCAACAAAGCCACACCGGTGGCAAGAGCGGAGGCGGGGGCCGGCGTGTGCACACTTTCCCTAGCAATCCCGCCGTCCTCTGCTGATCATTGGGCAGGGCCGTCATACCACTTGCACTACCACGATCCATAGCGCAGCCGACACTTCAGTCAGCAACTGGACATCGCTTGTACATATCGTCCCAAAATATCTTCATCTGCCGCCACATAACACCCTGAAAATGCTGCAGCGTACAACCACCTACCTAGCATCCTCCGTATCCCACAGTGGCTGCGCCGCTTCGACCTTCTCACGGTGGGCCGCGGAGGTGGGCCGCTGACTATTGTTGTGCGCAATGACGCCCATCGTAAGGTGGACAGTTTCGCTGATACCACATTCAGTACGCCGGAGGGGTTGAAGTCGCAGCTTAAGCAACACGGCTTGTGGAAGGTCAAGTCCAACGGCAATGGCCTCGCTCGTCCCATTGCTATGTTTCAAGATTCTGATTACTGCCGTCTTACTCGAGCGCTGTGGCACAATGTCTACGATGCGGCCTGGGTAGCTTCAGGCAATGAAAACCAGTGGGGGTTGTTTTCATCGGCGGAGGGAGATGCACAGGCCATCCTCTACTTACATGCGGCTAATGAGGTATGTGTTACAGTGGTGCGGGCCTCCTCTTGTATATACATTGTTGTGCCTCTATATACGCAGGCCCCTTCTCAACCCCCACCAGCTAGCCAGGACATGTTGCTGGCCAGCAAGACAGTGGGAGCTAACAAGCCTAAGGGGGGCTCAGTCAAGGCCGTGAAGGTAATCAAATGGCTTGTACCTGCAAACTTTGACAAGTACATACTACATACACCCACACACATACACACCTACATGCATGCGTTGACATGCTAGGGGACACGGAAACGCCATAGAGGCCGGAAGGAGGAGGAGGAGGAGGAGGAGGAGGAGGAGGAGGAGGAGGAGGAGGAGGAGGAGGGTGAGGAGGAGGAGAAGGAGAAGGAGGAGGAGGAGGAGGAGGAGGAGGAGGAGGAGGGGGGGGGGAGGAGGGGGGGGGGAGGGGGAGATGGAGGATGAGGAGGGGGAGGAGGAGGCGGAGCAGGAGGAGCAAGTTGCTCATGTCATGATGCAGTTGCGATCTCCAGCTCGTGGCCAAGCTGCTGTCACCCCAACCAGGTCCAGCAAGCGGGTAAGCCAATACCTAACATCACGCATGCACATTTACATGTCGAACGCTTGCTGTTATTGCCAGGTCCAAGTTGGGGTGTAATGGTGTGCTGAAAGCTGCCCCTATCCTCACAGGTCAAGCGAGCTAGTGACAGCGCTGCCAAGAGCAAAAAGCAGGCTCACGTGCAGACAAGGAGCAAGCAGAAGGCCAAGGCCAAGGCTGAAGGAACACCGGGACGAAAGGTAAACTGATGGCGCATGACATCATACATCACAATACATCACAATATGCACTACCAGTCTTCCCCCTCTTGTAAATCTCTCCCTTCCTCTTGCATGCAGAGTAAGCGGGACTACAACACTTTTGGTGAAGAGAACAAGGAGGTTTGTGCATGCATATCATCCCATGCATGTCGTTGGTTCCTGTTGCATGTTGCCGTGCAAGTAATGTACACCATTAGTATATACATTGCAGGTGTACCAAATCGCCCTCAAAGAGGGTAACAAGGCTGTGAGCATGTGCGCATTGCGCCCTGTGCTACCTGTGAGATTTTCAGCAGCCCTGATAGCACTGTTCGCAATGGCACCAATAAGTGAATGAGCATCTTCTTTGCAGGCCTACCCTATCAATGGTGAGCCTCATGGCATGTATTGCACATGGAAGACAAAGGACAAACGTGCAAAGTGGCCTGTGGCGGAGATCACAGCAGTGGGGGCTGTGGCATTGGCCTTGGAGGCCCATTTTGACGGGGTGTTGCCCAAGTGCGTGACGTACGACGCCTTGTGGCATGTCTTGGCGCAGTGAGTGCGCTCCCATCAAGTCCACCTCATGCACAAAGGTTATTGCATTGCAAGTGCTCTACGACTTGTGCCTTCACGGCCTTCACTGAGTTACCCTGATGTAACTATGCTGATTGCAGCAGTGTCTTCATCGGTCGTAACACTTATTCAAAATATGCCAAGACGCACCAGGACGAGCCTTGCAGCCAGAGGTTTGCATCAGAGGCCCACGACTTCTTGCCGCACGCCAAACTCAAAGCTGAGAAGGGCGCTGACTGGGTCCCCCCGGATTGGACACCTTGGCATGCCCGTGGGCAGGCTTTGAAGGAGCAGTCCGGTGAGGATAACTTTCATGTGTAGGAGGAGTTGACATCCCATGGATTGTCATCACCTGATGTTTGCCATTTTGTTTCCATGTGTAGGAGCCCCTGTCTCATCACCCAACACTGCAATCACGCCTCCTGTAGAGGCGCCCAGTCCATCATTGCCATTGCCAAGTATCCCCACTGTTGTCGTTCATTTGATGAGAACCCGGGCAGCAGAGATGGCAGCGGTGCATGGTGTACCGGTGAGTGTGCCCTCACCATGCACTCGTCTGTTGCTGCCTGCATATGTCGTGGGTACTTATTCGCCTTGCAGGAGTCTACCGTCACCAGTGCCATGCATGGTGTACTGAACGCGATGCTCCCCGACCTTGAGGTTAGTGAGCTGATCACCGTGCCTTAAAGGTGTGTATTTGTTACCCTTGCAGTTTTACATGATACAAGCACAAAACATGGGATGTATTGTGTATTGTTGTGGCTGTCAAAACGTAGGTTTCCCCATGGCTGCCAAACACCTCGGCCACCGCAACAATGCCTTCAACCCAAGTGGTGCGTGGTCATGGCACGTTGTATGTGACTCTGTCACATACTCACCATGCGTCGTTGCCCTGATTTGCAACAGGCCATTCCGGGTGTACAGTACATACCTGACTCAAACCACGCCGTATCGGTGTTGTATCAGGGACTGGAGGAGGTGAGAATCACTCATTTCATGCCACACTACTTGCAACACAGTAACAAGATGAGATGCACTGTGTGTCATGGCAGGGAACCCGAGTGACAATTGAGCAGCATGACCTGGACGAAATGGGCAAGAAGGGGTTCATCTCATGCTCAATCATGGACTTTATGCATGGAGCCATGAGGGTGAGGGCTGGCTCAATGAGCGCAAGCATTTGAAACCCCAGTACCAGTGAGGCACATAAGTGAAGCTGCATGTTCCCCTACAGGCTGAGATTGCAAGGGACGTAGGAGGGAAGTACTTGGCCATCTTCCCCGTCGAAGCCATACGCAAGCTCATGTCCAATTGGGAGTCACCTACTGCCCTGCCTTTGACAGCTGATGACTGGGTTAACTACATCATGTACAGCACCAAGTTTGCCAGCCTGGCTGACCGCAAGGTGGTGTTGGTACCAGCGTACGTCACCAACCACTTTATCCTCTTTGCTTTCTTCCCAGTCACCATGCAGGTGGTGTACTTTGACTCCTTCTTCAGTGGAATGCCGGTGCGTACTCACCACATAGGGTGTCATGCGGTGCACACAACATGAAGTACACAGCATAGCAAGTCAGCATGTTGCACTCATTGTTTAAATGCAGGACGAGCGTCAAGTGTCCCTTGTCACAGAGTTTGCAGCTCGGTGTATCAAGGCGGGCTCCTGGAGGTTTGAGGTCGGGAGCGTAGACCAGCAACCAGACGGTGTCAACTGTGGCCACTACGTCATGGCAATGGTGTACGCTTTTGTCAACCAGCTTGAGATGTGAGGGTTATGTTGCCAGTCTCGAGACATTATACATCGAACATGTGTGGAGGTGTCACACCTAATTGTGTTATCTGTCATGCAGGGGATATGCCAACACCGTGAACCTGTCACAGGTGGACATTCAAGCACAGCGACAGAGCGTGGAGGAGTGCATCTCCAAGGCATTGGCTTTCGTGGGTCCCAAGGCATTGATGTATGAGATAGCTGATGGGCCCTTCCCGGATCCACCAGAGGACGTTGTACAAGGTACATAGCAATGTGGTCGTGGAGTCAGGGGCGGCAATGTATCTGCCGGCAGTGGTGGCCTACCATGCAGAAATACATAGTATGCCACCCAACATTCATCACTCCACTTTTGTCTGCCATCTGTTCACAGGATCACCGGCTGCTTCATCAAAGGCAGAGGCGCTGCCTTCAGCCCCCAGCCCTGGCATGGCAACCCCCAGTACGCCAACCCCGCCAACCTCAGCCCCAACCCCAGCCCCTACCCCAGCCCCTCTCCCGTCCCTCGCCCAATCCCTAGGATAATTTTTGACTGAAACTTCGCTCTGTTTTCTCTGACCGCAGACGCATCAACGAGGTCGTTCGAGCACGGCGTGTGAAGTTGCACGCCGAGACGAGCCGAACGAGTACCGCATCGTGGACCCTGGACCTTGGACCTGGACGCCGAAGACAATGGCGCGCCTGTTTGCCTGCCTGTGCCTGTGCTATATTCTGATGGGGACCTCTGCTCCCCCACTGGTCCAATGCGGCTATGCTAACGGGATTGCGGGCCTTCGGCTGCAATCGTCTGAGTATACAAACGCGGCGGGTCCAACCAGTGGGTCCTGGAGCATGTTCACCTTTGACCCACTGGCCACAAAACGGGAAAGAGATGGGTTCCAAATGCTGCCCAGATGCGATGTCTGCAACAGGTGCAACGACGTGGAACAGGCGGTGCTAAAACTCTCTCAGACGCCAACGACAGAAAAGATGAACAGGTGGAGTGGTGCCGACATCCAGACAGCCAGTTCGGTCGCAATCGACAGCTCAAGTAGCAAAAGACAGCCGTGGACAGCCCAGCTTGTCACAGACCAATCAAGGAGCAACAGAAGGACCAGCCAAGCTACAGCCAGTAGTGGTGAGCCATCTGACACCCCCTGGCAAGCTTTACCAGGAATCCAAACCTGTGATGCCGTTGCCGACATAATGATGCGCTGCAGCAGGCACTCTGCTAGGCAGGCTAAAGCCCACAGTGGAGAACCACCTGACACCCCCTTGCAGGCTCAGCCAAGGACCCATACATGGAAGGCTGGTACACACGCTATGGTGTGCCACAGGCATGTTATTGGCTGTGATGCTGAGCCACCTGGCACCCCCCTGCAGACACAATCTACACACGTTATGGCATTCTGTACTAAGCACATGACCAGCCATGCTTCTACCAGCTGTGCTAAGCCACCTGACACCCCCTGCTTTGGCTCTTACACCTCGCCAGACCTGGCGTCCGTAGGTACATCTGAACGCTACAAGCTCACGGCACCAGCCCGGCATGACCAGCCGCCTGACACAATGACACAGGTTTCACACGCTGATGCGCAGGCTGACAAGAGACATGCACCGCAACTGCACCACCACCTGCCAGTCTTCTCTCATGTAGCCTTGCATGACCAATCCTGTGACACAGTTATGCAAACTATACATGCTGATGCGCAGGCTGACGTTAAACATGAGGCTCAGCATTACCACCACCTGCCAGCCTCAGCTGCTACAGCCCGACATGACGAACCACTTGACACAACAATGCTAGCTGACATGCAGGCTGACAATAGACATGGCGCCCAGCCTCACTACCACCTGCCAGCCCCGACCACTTCAGCCTTGCAGGACCAGCTGGCTGTCACAGAGATGCTAACTAACCATGCTGACATGCAGGCTGACAATAGACATGGCGCCCAGCCTCACTACCACCTGCCAGCCCCGACCACTTCAGCCTTGCAGGACCAGCTGGCTGTCACAGAGATGCTAACTAACCATGCTGACATGCAGGCTGACAATAGACATGGCGCCCAGCCTCACTACCACCTGCCAGCCCCGACCACTTCAGCCTTGCAGGACCAGCTGGCTGTCACAGAGATGCTAACTAACCATGCTGACATGCAGGCTGACAATAGACATGGCGCCCAGCCTCACTACCACCTGCCAGCCCCGACCACTTCAGCCTTGCAGGACCAGCTGGCTGTCACAGAGATGCTAACTAACCATGCTGACATGCAGGCTGACAATAGACATGGCGCCCAGCCTCACTACCACCTGCCAGCCCCGACCACTTCAGCCTTGCAGGACCAGCTGGCTGTCACAGAGATGCTAACTAACCATGCTGACATGCAGGCTGACAATAGACATGGCGCCCAGCCTCACTACCACCTGCCAGCCCCGACCACTTCAGCCTTGCAGGACCAGCTGGCTGTCACAGAGATGCTAACTAACCATGCTGACATGCAGGCTGACAATAGACATGGCGCCCAGCCTCACTACCACCTGCCAGCCCCGACCACTTCAGCCTTGCAGGACCAGCTGGCTGTCACAGAGATGCTAACTAACCATGCTGACATGCAGGCTGACAATAGACATGGCGCCCAGCCTCACTACCACCTGCCAGCCCCGACCACTTCAGCCTTGCAGGACCAGCTGGCTGTCACAGAGATGCCAACCAACCATGCTGATGTGCAGGCTGCCAATAGACATGCACCTCAGCACTGCCACCACCTGCCAGCTATGAATGCTGCACACCGGCATAACCAGACATCTGACACAACTATGCAAACTGCGGATGCTGATGTGCAGGCCGCGCAGAGCCATGCTACTCAGCTGCACCACCACCTGCCAGCCTCAGCTGCGGCAGCCTGGCATGAACAGCCTTATGACACAGCCATGCTAGCTACACATGCTGATGCGCAAAAGCCTTACCACCACCTGCAAAGCCTTACCACCACCACTCGCAAAGCCTTACCACCACCACCTGCAAAGCCTTACCACCACCTGCCAGCTCTGACTGTCATACCCAATACCCTCTGCTCACCAACAACCACAACCCACATCACCAACAACCACAACCCACATCACCACAACCACAACCCACATTACCAAGAACCACAACCCTCTGTTCACCAGCAACCACAACCCACACACATTGGGACAACCATTAAACAACATATCAGGCTAATGGACATGCTCATGCTCTATGTTATATGCACGCACCTGCTGAACACACTCTACCAACGCATAAGCCACCCCTTGCAGCCCACAATTAAGGATTCCAAACGTTGCTTTAGGAAACACAAGAAACGAATCGCCCGTATCAGAGCGACGGTTAGGACCATTTGTTACAATCTCATGGCAGGGATAGACGGCACCCAAGCATCCTCTTGTGCCCTCTGCAAGCTGGCCGACAGGTTTTACCTCTCTACGCATGGAGCCAACAGCAGCCATCCTTACACAGTTAGCCAGTTTAACAGCACACTGCATGTCTACTGCACCTACCAGATAGCAGCCAACAGAAATGGAAGAGACAATACCCCATGCACCATGGACCCCTTCTCTGCCGCCCGGGCTGTCTACTTGGCCTGGCTACTGCTAGCCGCTGGGGATGTTGAAGCTAACCCCGGCCCAGCCCACTGTGAGGAGCATCACTCAGGAGCCAACCCTAACCCCCTTTATTTCGAAGTACAAATAGATCGCAACTGTCAAGCCCACTCCCTTAACAATGCAGCTGGCAAGCATTGGGTGAAACCTAATGACCTTCACACTTTTTGGAAAGCCTGGCAATATAGACTTCACGACGCAGGCGACAGGAAGGCGTGGTTGATTGCACGTGGCGACGGAGGTGCACTTAGCGACGAGGTCATCCACCTCTACCTTCAAACACACTACGGCCTGACTCTTACAAGCGTCGCCCAACTACACACCGCAGAGGACTGGAGCGACGACAAGCTTGACGCATTGGCGATGAAGTACGCCACCCTTAACTTCTTATGTAAAACGAACGGTCACAGCATGGCAATTAGAAAACTTGGCGGCCATTGGAAGCTCCTAGACTCCAACAGCCCCAGTAAAGCAGCTATACCAATTCACGAGTTGTCGCCTCTCTACAGAACAACCTTCCACGAGATATTCGTCATTGCACCAGACCCAGCAGCTACACCGACACAAACCATAGCCCTAAGACGAGAAGGTGTATGCCACATCATAAGTCATAAGGAATACAACATACCCAGGTACACATTGCCAAACCGACCCCAGCCCCCATACATGGAGTGTCAACATGATAATTGCTGCCTTGTACATGCCTTCAACATGGCCATGGGAGTCAAGCTGATAGACCATCAAGCAGTCATTAGACACTGTAAGAACCTGGCGGACCACATGCAACAACTAGCACAACAAGCCCGAGGCATGGGGCTTGCAGTGAGGGCATTGCACACAAGCCATATCTACGACAAAGAAGGCAAGTTCTCATTGGACACACTGAACCACTACCTCCACCGCACACATCATAATACCTATCTACACCCCGCCACCCAACCCCTCCCCAGAGGCGGCATCACACCCGGTAAAATCCTTGGTGCAATAACAGACACAGGTGCAACATGCATAAGCGCAATCATCCTCCTCTCTTGTAGCGATGGCAAAGACATCGGCCATGCGACTGCTATAAGGCACACCTCACAAGGATGGCTCTGGCTAGACTCGCTACGCCACGCACCACAACCGCTCAACACGCCCCTTGACTGGCATCGCCTACAGGGCAGCCTGCTGACCATCACTACAGGCAACGTAGAGCACACAACATTTGTCCGTAGAGAGATATGGCTAGCAGACCCCCAGGCAGGCTACACACCTCAAGACCTAGCCGCACACCTTGCAGACCACACGACCCCTATAGACTTCACTACCATGACAGAAGCACATCAGACCAGAGCCATGCCTGCTCCTAATACCGCCCTGAACCATAGATCCAAGAGAACCAACCCCGCGAACCCTACAACCAAACATACCAAACGCAGACAGGCTCCCCCACCCCCAGCTCCAACCCCAACCCCAACCCCAACCCCAACCCCAACCCCAACCCCAACCCCAACCCCAACCCCAACCCCAACCCCAACCCCAACCCCAACCCCAACCCCAACCCTAACCCCAACCCCAACCCCAACCCCAACCCTTCGCCTAAACCCATCCCCACCCCTGGCAGCAGAGCCACCCCCCCCCAGCAGGCCCATGCAACAAGTGCCCCCCATGACAAAGAAGCGCCGCCCAACCAGAGTTACCACCCACGACCACAGCACCAAGCGCCAAATTCGCATTACCAACTTCCTCTCCCCGAAGACTCCCTCCGAGCCAGGTCCCACGCCCAGCACCAACCCCCACAACAACGCCTGTATAGGCCAGCCTGCCATCACAACGGAACCAACAACCACACTTGACCCCAAACCCATACCCATCCTCAGCAACCTCACAATCAGCACACTCAACACACAAGGCCTCTACACAAAGAGACAAGACGTCATAGAGCTGATTCTGGACGACAACCCAGACATTTTAGTACTCACAGAGACCAAGATAGGCAGGAAGAGCAAGATGGCCCCAAGATGGCTGCAAACAATGTTACGTGACTACACCTGGTGGCACAGCCACCACCACACCGCAGGTACCATCCTAGCTGTCAAGCGCTCTATAGCTGTGGCAACCACAGCCAAAGCAAACACCGCTGACACTGCTGGGAGACTGGTCACAGCCACCCTGCAGCCCACAAACTCCACGCCAGTCATCCTGATAGGTACCTACTGGCCATCAGGACACAGCGCAGCAGCGTCCTCAGCCCGCCACGCCATGCAAGACACCATAACAACACTCCTAAATGCACACAGATCACATCTCCCCCTAATGATAGGAGACATGAATGCCACCTGGCGGCCCAATGACAGGAGCAGCAACACCACCTACCCGCAGGACATGGAGTACAGGGCCTTCTTGCACTCCCAGAACCTGCAGCCAGTGCAACAAGAAGATAGAAAAGCCACACACAGGCAATGGAAGGAGGCAGACGAAACAGGCCAGCCACAAAGTACTGACAGCCGCATTGATGACATCCTCACACGCAACAGCCCCGGAAAACTACGGCTGCTAGCCTGCGCAAGCAAATGGGGAGGCGGGCTCAGCGACCACCTACCCCTTACTATGGCCCTAGATATCACGTCCACTGGCCTCAACATACCTGCCATACCCACATTGCCGACCTTAAGACAGACCTGCAAAAAAGCGCTCACAACTCCAGTCAGCAAAGAAGACCAGGAGAAGTTCAAGCAAGCCTGCCAAGACACGAACAACAACATTCCACAACTCCTAGCACGCCTGCAATTGACCCTGAGACCTGCTAAAACAGCGGCACAAGCACACTATGCAGCCATCACCAACAGTTGCGCCAAATCTACCCAGCAACTAACCCACATCGATGGAACCAGTGCACCAATAGTTGTGAATGAGCTGGCCACCCATATGCACAATCTCCTGGACAAATGCCTCAAGGTGGCAATAGAAAACTGCCAAACCAAAACCCATAATGCCACAGGTCAACACTACCGGCTGCGAGGCTGCAACAAACTCAGAAGCCACAAGCGGCACACCCACCTATGGATCAAGCATGCACAGCACCACCTGAGTGACTACAAGGGAAGCACCATCACCGACGCACTAACACATGTGCCTCCCCTCCCCTCCTGCAAAGTACCTACAGCGGCCAAGCAGACAGCACTAGACATCATACGGATGTACCACAAAGACGGTACCCCTTTCCACACTGCCCTTAAACTAGCCTACAAACACACAAAAACAGATTTACAATCCTATGACAAAGAGCAGTCAGCTATCCATGCTGACAGACACCGAGCAGCTGCCCAGAGGCTCATTCACACCAAGCCAAGGCTAGCAAACAAGGCCATCTTCCAACCATCGAGCAAACGCCACACCATCACAGCCCTACACGATGACAGAACTGGTGCGCTGGCAACAGACCCCACACAACTTGTCCAGGTAGCTGACCGCTACTTTAAGCGAACGTGGGCCGCCACAGGTAGCAAATCAGGGACATACCTACCAGAACACTGCCCTAGAAAGGCACCTTGGGAGCAGCCCAATGCCATTGACCGCTTCACACTTAAGACGGGCGCCACCCAGCGAGAAGAGCCAGACCTGGAAGGCAACAGAGCAAAGAGGGCGTGGCTTAACTCCACGATCCAGGACACCGCAACCTTCCACACATGCCTAAAACAGCTGAGCAGCGGCAAAGCACCAGGACCAGATGACATACCTAACGAACTACTGAAAATGCTACCGGACGAAATCACGACCGCCATACACGACATGTTCACAGTCCTATGGGCGACAGGCCTCACCCCCACCGGATGGAAGACTAGCAACACTGTGCTCATTTACAAAAACAAGGGGTCCGAGACTGACCTAGCCAACTACAGACCCATCGGCCTTGCCAACACCCTCTACAAACTATGGACACGTATGATCACAGTGGCACTATACGAGTATGCCGAACAACACAACGTCCTTAGTAGCTGCCAGGCAGGCTTCCGCAGGCACCAAGACACTATGACCCAGCTGCAAAGCCTAGTCATGGCCCTCGAAGACGCCAAGATAAGCCAACAAGACATCTACGCACTCATCGTAGACTTTACCTCTGCCTTTAACACCACCGATCAGGATAAGACACTCTGGATCATGTATGACCTAGGCTTTCCCACAGACGCCATCGAGGTAGTAAAAGATCTCTACACCGGAGCGAGCAGCACAGTACAGCTAACACCACAACTGAAAGGCCAACCTGTTCCTATCACACGAGGCACTATTCAAGGAGACTCTCTCTCCCCTCTACTATTCCTAATCTACATGGAGCCGCTCTTGCGATGGCTGCATGTTGGAGGCAGAGGGTATGAGCACGGCTGCCTCAATGCAACCCAGCACCAGGACAACACTCTACGACACCAAAACAAACTGAGCAGCCTAGCCTTTGCAGACGACCTCATCATTCTCACCTCGTGCCTCTCCGACCTTAAGATCCAGGCGCATAAGCTCACAGAGTTCTCCACTTGGGGAAGCCTGCAAGTGTCAGGCAGCAAAACCAAAGTAACAGGCATACTACACCAAAAGGCCAAGACAAAAGTCTATGGCACAAATGACCCTACAGCCCAGGTGGCAGCCCAGCTCCATGGCCAGATTGAGGTGCAAGGGCAGACCACTCAGTACCTCCCCCCCACCCAGCCCTTCCTGTACCTAGGTGTCAACATCACCATGACCCTCGACTGGAAGCACCAGCATAGGCGCATGACTGACACCCTCCGCTCCAGGCTTGAATGCCTCCGCACATCATACGCCTCACCTCGGCAGACCCTCCACATCATGAAGACGGCAGTGGCCACCTGCTTGGCCTATGCCTTTCCAGTGACACCCTGCTCACCCACTGACCTAGAAGCATGGGACAGCATGATAACCACAATGATGAAGCGCAGGTTCGGCCTGTGGGTCAGCGCACCTAGCGCCATGATCCGTGAAGATACAGACACCTTTGGCCTAGGATGCACCTCACTGGCAGTGGAATACAACAGCCGCTGCGTGAAGACACTATTGGAAGGACTCCAAGCGGAGGGCCGCTACGGCAAGGTCACCAGGTCCATGCTTGCCATGCAGATCACGTACCTCTCGCAGCTGCTAGCCCAAAAGCCATCCAGACACCAGACTCAGAAGGAGCTGCAGAAATGCTCGCGCACTCGCCAGCTGCTCTGCGCCCACAACAGCTCCCTGCAAGTGGCATTCAAAGGCACCACCATTGATCCCCCCCTGTTGGCACAGCTACATGCTATACACACAGCATCGGTGGCCCAACCCCTAGACAAACACCACACTAGAGTGATGCGTGCCATAGTGGGCCCCCTCATTGCACTTGGCTTCTCTGGTCCTCACCAGCTGCTAGAAATGAAAGGCACCAACATCATATCAGGCAGAGAGTTGAGGGCCCTCGCCAAACAAAGGGGCAGAAGGGCAACACACAAACACATTGGAGCCCTAAACCGCCTGCGCCTGCTGCTTCAGCTAGGGGAGGAACCCACCTCAGACCAACTGCAAGCCATCATGAACCACCGGGACATCAACCTGGACCTGGACCTCAAACACAGGCAGACGCACCAGAGCATGGGAGGCCTCACAGCCTGCCAGTGGACTGACAAAAGCACATACGCACTACCCGGGTGGAACTGGCAGGCCTCCATCGCCTCCAACCAAGTCATTCGCATCACCGACCTCTTCAATAAGCCTCCCGAACAACCCACTGCTGCCCCACCACCCCACACAAACACACAACACACCGGTGCAACCACAACCGACCCACAGAACATCAACAACAAGAGGCCTGCGCCGAAACCACCCACCGGCAACAAGAGCATGGGCAGAGTATCCCTACCTGATGCCACTGACCTCCCATTGCCACACCTGAACCCGACCCAGCTATACACCTGGAAGGAGGACCAAGCCACAAGTGGCACAGTTAGCCACAGCCAAATGATGTTGAATCAGATGTTCAGGCACAGGGAGAAGATCAAGAAGGTCTTTGGCTGGCAGATTACTAACACCACATTTGGCCTAGACCTACGCCCCAAAGCAGCAAGAAGGACACACCAAAAGCAACAATCTAAAGAGGAGGTTGATGGCACCATGCAACAGCAATACTGGGTAACATGGCACCCGTCAAGAGTTGAGAAATGGGCCCTACCCCTCTACGCCAAGAACGGCTACCACCCGCAGAGCGTAAAGCCCTACCTACGCAGCCAACTCAGGGACGACGACTGCGACTGTGAGCTATGCTGGTCACCCAACAGCAGGGAGAATGATGCAGATGCTGCAGACATGTATGTCTGTGACACATGCCAACGCACGTACCACTGGCAGTGCCTTCTTGACTGCAAATGCGCCAAGCCAAGTGAAAGACCTGGCTCTGATGACAACGCAGAATGGGAATGCCCCTCTTGCGCACCGCTAGCTCCACACGAGAAGGAGGCACGCAGAGCCGCTGCTGACGAGGAGATAGTAGAGGTCCACTGGGAACCCAGCGCGGAGGCATTCACCATGCTAAATCACCATACAGACTTCTGCGAGCACATGGAGGAGTACAAAACAGAGACGGAGGCTAGGCAATACGCACTCACAAGCACGCGCAAGGACGGCGACATCAACGGCGATCTGATGCGACAAAGCATGAGCGACACTGCACGTGGACAATGGCAGTCCACCCACGGCGACCCGCTACGCTCCAAAATTAGATTTGATATCCTCCCCACTAACCCGCAACTTGACATATGCCCAACTGGAAGGTGCGAAGTGTGGCTCCGACATGCAGACTTCTACCCCTGCCAACCAACCCCAGCCCCCACACAAGCCCTACCCCAACCAATCACACAGCAGGTCGTAGCCATCTACAACACAGATGGTAAATGCGTGGGAGTCATTGCACCCGCCCGAGCAGCAAACCTGCTATCTAGATACAACGCAACACAGAAGAACGCCCCGACACCCCTAAACACCAGCTTTGCCGCAGAGCTTGCCAGCCTCTTGGCAAGGCATGGCCAAGCAACCGCTGATGCCACACACATAACCCCCACACCAATCGTCCACATCCTGAGACAACACCTGGAGATCACCAAGGAACGCTACACCACCCCTCTCCACTGCAGCCCACTCTTTGAAGAGTACTACAGCCCATGCGAAAAAGACAAACTGTTTGGCTCACTGGGCCCCCCCTTAATCTGCCAGCACCAAGGCATGTCATGGGCCCAACCCACCAAAGCAGACATCACTATGGCTGTGCGACACGCCCTACACGCAGCACAAGCCCCAACACACACACCAACCCTCACTGCCATGCTCCTGCCCAACAAAGGACGCACAAACTCTGCAACATACATGCGGTGGATTTCTGAGCACCCCCACCTGTGCACCAAAATTGGCACCTTCGCACCCCATGCGCTGCAGCCAGACCCGCCGCAAGCGTGGGCTGGGAGCATACCGTACACCTGCAGCAACAAACACCACTCACTGCTCGTACTTATTCACAACTCGAGCGCAATACATCATCTGCAAGCACGGAACCCACTATGGCTCGACAGCTTGCGCGGCGCCTTGAGTCAGCTCGCTGGTAGGAAGTTCCTACCCCCCTTAAACACACGCCAACCCCCCCCACCGCCGGCCCACACAAGCTTGACAGGGGCTGGCACCTACAGGAAACTACCCCAAGATACACCAACACCCCCCACAGCCCTCCCCCCCACCTCTCACACCCCCGATACCCACTGGAGCGGCACCCACCTCCAATCAAAGGTTGGGGACTGGAAATCATGGACATACACCGATGGCAGCTGCATCACAGCACCAGGAGCAGTCCAACGCATTGGAGCAGGCATCTACCACCCCCAGGGCACACAACAACACCAAACCATCAACCCCAGTGGAGAGGGGGCTACCAACACGATCACAAGAGCCGAGCTCGCAGCCATCAAGGCAGCACTAGACCAAGGGCACACACACATCGCCACCGACAGCCTCACCGCCATGTTTCAAATAAGGATGGCTGTCCTCCAACCCATGCGTCTCCACCTGCACAAGCACAAGGATATCCTTACCACCATAGTACAAACAATCAAAGCTAGCCCTACCACGATACACCTCTTCAAGGTGAGAGCACACAATGGCATCATTGGCAACGAATACGCCGACCACACAGCCAAACTGGCAGCACAACATGATAACCATGACATCACCATCCCAGGTTGCAAGGATCCCTACCACGACATCCATTGGCTGCAAACTCCTGGGAAGGAGGACCACCCCCCCCGGCCACTAGGAGACCTGACGGGCAGCCTGAAAACACACATGCACACCAGACATAGACTTGGACTGGCCAACCAAGACTCCATCTACTACGAGGCATGGCAGTCCATCACCCTCATAGCACACAAGATGAGCAACTTCCTTTGGCGCGATGGGGCCATCACCACGCCACAACAACGGTGCATAATGCGCTATAGAACTGGCACTCTCTACAATCAGAAGCACGCAGTCCGTTTTGGGCTCAGCGACAGCACAAACTGCCCACTATGCGGCCAGCCGGACAGCGCCCTACACATCCTGTCAGGTTGCACTGCTACGAACAAGCTAGTCACGCACCGCCACAATGCGGCCGGCCGCGCCATCCTCCGAGCCGTGCAGGATGGAGCCCTCGGCGCCGGCCTGGTCTTCACCGATGTCGGCGACCTGTACGAGGACAGCGACACAGCTTCTCCGATCAAAAGCAAGCTCAAACGCAGAAACCTGAGACGCGCGCTCGACATAGACCCCACCACTACAGGACGAATCACCTACCCGGACGCCGTGATTATCTCCCCAAACGGGCCCTACGAAGGACCGGCGACGAAGATCCCGCTGAGGCATAGACATGTGACCCTGATAGAAATAAAATATTGCATGGACACCGACCCAACGGAACAACTACACAAAGCGACCGCGCAGCACGCCAACTTGCTTCAAGCACTCCAACCAGGCATCAACTGTGCCTCCGCAAAACAAATCAACATCATGCTAGGAGTGGGTGGCACAATATACAAGGACCACACCCATAATCGACTTCTAGAGCTAGGAGTAAATGACACAAACGACAACCTGCTGAAGTGGCTACACCGACATGCGATACAAACTGCACATGCACTCGTTGTAGCGAGACGGCAAGCTGAACCGCCGAAACAGCAAAGAAAGCAAACCAAACAATGGACACGAACGGCAAGGGCACCGGCGGGATGAGCTATGCGGGGGAGGGAGGATGTTGACATGGCCCCTGGGTGCGCCCGGTGGCCTGGCAACCCTCCCTCCCCACCCCCCCCACCTGTTTCCGGTGGGAGGGTAGCAAGGGCACGCCCCGAGGCTACTCTCCCCCCTTAATGCACGCCCGACGGCGAGGGCGTAGTCTTTCTTTCTTTCTTTCCCGTCCCTCGCCCAGGCCAAGACCTCACCCCGCCGCCGTCCCTCACCACCGGTGCCCCCCCTTGCCCGCACATGCCCTCCAGCTCGACCTACCCCTACCCTGCCCCCTGCACCATCTCCCGTCCTTGAGTCAGCCCCAACCCCAGCCCCTACCCCAGCCCCTCTCCCGTCCCTCGCCCAGGCCAAGACCTCACCCCGCCGCCGTCCCTCACCACCGGTGCCCCCCCTTGCCCGCACATACCCTCCAGCTCGACCTACCCCTACCCTGCCCCCTGCACCATCTCCTGTCCTTGAGTCAGGCCCAGGTAAATGCTCCACGACTGGTAACATACACAAGACGTTAGATACAGGCTTGGTGCATGTCATATGTCTTGTACCTATGCCGTACCTCATGCTAGCACCTGTGGTGATATGATTGCAGATGTGGCTATGGCCGCAACGCCAAGCACAGGCCTGGGCAAGGAGCGGTTGGTAAGTGCATGTGTGATGTGTCGTTGTGGGTGTGAGGCATGACCAAGTGTAGTGTTAGACAGCAATACACCGGGAAGTACATGTTTGTTAAAGAGTTTGGATGCTATTGCAGGTCGTACATCAGCAGTACCTCGCTGACGAGGTGTTCATAAACCCAACCACACTCGTGCCTGAATGGTTGTCTACGCATGCACTGGACACAGCCATCGAGCTCATACAAGTGAGTAAAGTGAACAGCCATGCGTGTCATGCTCATAGTGTGCCTCTATGTAGCTAGGCTTAAGAGTCACATGCATTGTGACCTGCTCTTCCAGGCTGTGCGTTATAACAAAGTAGAGCGGAAGTTTGCGCTGCTTCGTTGCCACGTGGGCATGGCAATCACTGAGGGTGGTGGGCAAGTGGAGCGGATTATGCACCACTATGGACCTGGTAGTGGTTTCTTGAACAGCCTTGGCTTGTCCAAGTTGGAGGATGCAGGTGTGCTACTCATCCCCTTCAACCCCACCGACAACCACTGGACAGTGGCAGCTGCCTACGTCTGCTCAAAGGAGGTCGTGTACTGGGACCCCTTGGGGGTAAGTTGAGCACATGAGTTGGGGATATGTAGCGATCTGCAGTGTCATCTGTAGTGATGAGCATGGCCACCTTCCTATGCATGCATGTAGGAAGGTGATATGGATGCGGAACTGTGGGGAGAGCTGCAGCCTTTCCTCCAGAAGTATGTCAGTGAAGGACAGTGGAAGTGTGAGAAGGGTGGTTGTCCACGTCAGGAGGATAACTGGACCTGTGGCGACCGCATGCTGGTCCACATAGACTACATAGCTGAAAAAGGCACACGGTAAGTACACGAATACATGAGTATGCTAAGCCAACATTATTCCTTGCACGGATGGGTAAAGCCATGAGCATTACTTGCATATGCTTAGCATGATCAGTAAGGTGACAAGCACTGTCGTATCGCATGGTTTGCAGAGCCAAGCTGAATGAGCTGAGCTTTGACACCAGCTGCATGATGGCTAGGCGCTTGTGCTTGAAGGCCGCTGTGCAACGTTTGGCGGCGCGGCCTGAGAGGTCAACTGAGCCGTACTTCTGACCTGGACTCGTGGGTACAATACAGGACCCACTATGTCAAGCACATGAAATGCAACGCAACCAGCACATTCAGCATTGACCACATGTGTGAATGTTGACCGTAGGTAAAAATCGAGGCCAAGTGGAAGGTGCAGGCTATGCTGATGAACAAGGAGAGGGCTCACAGACGTGAACACGGAGTACAGGTCGTGGTTAATGTGTGATTGACATGTATCATGCATCATGCACATTTGGGCGCATCCATAGTGACCATGCATGACCCAACAAGGACTACTTACTCATGCCAGACCCTACACAAAGTATGCGTGCTAAGCCCATAACTTTGGGATGTGTATGACTGCAGGGACGTAAAGGGGCAAAGAGAGCCAAGGGAGCGCAGCCCAAGGCTGATGCGACAACGCCAATATTGATAGACCTGACTGTAAGTGCTTGTGATGGAGTGGCTGGGTTTCGTTATGTTGAGATGAACGACACGAACCATCATATGTGTTTGTAGGAGGACCCCAGCCAAAAAGAAGGCCTTCTGAAGAGGATGGATTCGCTGATGGCTGCCTATGATGTGAGTATGTGTCATGTGTTAGCATGCTTGACATGTATGTGAGTGTTGGATGCTGAGAATGGCTCCTTGCTGCCATTTGTTGTCATTGCAGGACATGAAGGAGCGATTGAGCAAACAAGAGGCGGCGCACACGGCCAAGCTGGACCAGGTGATGGAGACGTTGAGGCAATTGGGGGACATGGTGCGCACCAAGGCTAATGAGGAGGATGACGCCCCCCAGGTTTGTGAGTCATGACCTTCGACTTTCCTATGATGCCATCCGTCACAGAGGGGCAAGTGAGTCCTTCAATGAGCATGTATGTGCTTGTGCTACTTGTGCAGGGTGAGCGGCGTCCTTTCAAGAAGACAAAGGACAACGAGTGGCTGTTTCCGGAGTACCGGGACCAGGACTATGAAGTGATCCCTGTAGGGAATGAGGCAGAGTTCAAAGCTACTGTCCACAGCAAGGGCTGGGCTGTGACAAAGGTCGGGGATGAGTTCATGCCTGATGAGAAGGAGCTGTGGGCCCTCCTGGTGCTAACCATGAGCTACGCTCAGAGCATTTTCAAGGAGAGCGCCAGAATCAAGGGCGCGGTGAAGATGGTGAAGGACGAATTGGGTGACAATGTGAGTGATCAGGCTGTAGATGCAAGAGACCTTACGAGTTTACGCCACATCACTATAACTTAATTGACGGTCCCTACATGCGTCCATGATTGACATGCATACGCACAACATCAGCTTAGACACATGCATGCGGTGTGTTGCTTGCTTGCAGTTGGTGGTCACCGAGTTTGGAACAGGGCAGCGCCTGCAGCTTCTCTTCACCAGCCCTCGCCTGAATGGCAGCCTTGCCGACGAGGTGTCCATGGCAGGCATGCTTGGCAATGAGAAGCTGCAGAAGTTCAAGAACAAGCCGGCCCACGTCAGGGTACGCCATTTGGCTGCCAAATTGTGGGCCCAGACTTGCTTGGAGCGCCTCCAGGTCAGGGCCAGGCAGTTGGTCTCCTCCCCTCTCCGGGGCGGCACCATCCTTTGCAACGACCCGTACAACCAGCGCAGCGAATCAGGAGTGAAGACACCAGCAGTTTGCTTGGTGCCCCCCCAGTCCCTGCATGTGGATGTGCGGCCATCGCTCACGGATGCTGAAAAGGAAGCCAACGCAGCCCTACAAGGCAGCCTTGCTGCAGCCCAAGCCCCCCCCCACACCACCTTGTCAGCGCCCCCCCCCTTCAGCACACAGATTCAGCCCCACCCACCCGTCCCAACAGCTGCTGCCCCACCTCATCCCCAAGCCCCCTCCTCCGCAGCATGCAGCAGCCCATCAGCACCTGGTGGCGGTCCCAACCAGGCGGCCCCCCCCCAGTTGTCCATCAGTGACCGTGATGGCATGGTGCTAATCATGGCCATGCAATTGGTAAGCATCCTGCTCATCCCCCACAGCCACCAGTGGGTGCAGCTTGTTGAGCGGATCTGGAATGGTCCTGGGAACAATGACGAGATCAATGCTGAGCTTGACCGCAAATTGCAGGACATGCCTCTCCAGGAGGTAGTGCGGGTGACCTTGCAGCCAGGTCATGTGTTGGGGATGCGTGGGTATACCATCCACGCTGGGGATGTGGGCAGAGAGGGGACTGGCTCTGTGCGTGTGCACTTCTATGCCTCCCGTGGCTTTGTGTCCGACACCACTTGCTATGTACCTGAGTTTGGCAGCAGGTTTGACAGCCTGTGCCAGTCTACCACCCAGCCCAAGCGTGGCAGCACCCCCAAGGTGCCGGCTTGGCAGGGGAAGGCAGGAGGTGGTGATTATGGGCCACCGGTCCCATACCATCCCCCTACTAGGCGGGAGGAGGACATGCTGTGGAGGGATGCTTGGGTGAAAGACTTTCCGAATGCCACAGCCATGCAAAGGCTTGTGGAGCAGTGGGAGGCAGCGTCCGAAGCATGGGAGGAAAGATGCAGGGTTGAAAGGCAAGCCAGGATGGAGTTGGTGCAAGCTGTTAAGGCAGCGAGGAGGGCTGAGCAGAAGGCGGCGAGGGCATTAGCTGCAGCAGATAAGAAGGAGGCAATGGCAGCAGCAAGGAAGGCAAAGGCAGATGGTGCGGAAATGCAAGCAGCAACAGCAGCAACGGCACCAGTAGTAGTGGCAGAAGGGGAAGGGAGTGAGGAAGGTGGCAAGGCCAAGCGTCAGGCTGGGAGTGCCTTGCATGCGCGAGGTGGGAAGAGGAGGCGAAAGGGAGACTAGACATGAGCATTGGGGTTAGACATGAGCATTGGGTTTGTGCATGAACTTGGGATGTGTCATAGACATGGAGTATTAAAATGTTGCAACTGTTGGATGAATGCCTGAACAACTGTCTGATGAGTTCACTTCAAAACTGTTGAGCATTGTCCCTTAACACAGTCATGAACACACTACTCAACACTGCTGAACGAGGTGCTGAACATTGCTGAACGCTTCAGAACGCTTCTGAACGCTTTTGAACGGCTTGCTGAACATTGCTGAACATTGCTGAACATTGCTGAACAGATCTGAACATGGGTGAACATGGGTGAACATGGGTGAACATGGGTGAACATGGGTGAACATGGGTGAACACTGCTGAACACATTGTTTAACATATTGCTGAACATTGCTGAACATTGCTGAACATTGCTGAACAGATCTGAACATGGGTGAACATGGGTGAACATGGGTGAACACTGCTGAACACATTGTTTAACATATTGCTGAACATTGCTGAACATTGCTGAACATTGCTGAACATTGCTGAACATTGCTGAACATGGGGTCACCCCGGCCATTGGCCATGCCAATCCGTGACAGGCGCGACGCTCACACCACGCGCTAGTGAAGGGTAGCTGATGCTATCGCGGTAAGTCACGCGCGTTAAAACTCGCGTATTGCACTGAAGCCTTGTCCCAGTACACCGCCCGCCATCCTCGCGGACTGTGAACATGCTCGCTCGCTGCAGCCTGGGGCTCAACAGGGTGCGACCGTACGTGGGTGGCAGGTCGAAGCGCAAGATTCCCTGGGTTGGGTCGGGACCCCTCATGGCCCGGGCCCTTCCTGACACCTGGCGCGAGACCTGCCTGACCCTGCCTCCAAGCATGCAGAGCATCTCACTGAGGTGTCAGCAGCACCGTGCGTGGACTTTGTTTTGCTACCGTGCACTCTGCTGAAGCCTAGACCCCATCATTTCGGGGCTTCGTTCAAGTCCTTGAACTTTTCGGTCAGTGGTCCTATCCGCGTGCTTACACCTTTGTCGGACAGCTAGGCGAGTCTACATTCCGGGATGTACCCCCAGGCATGCTCCATCACCTAGTTTGGTACATACAATAACAAAATGTGGCAGAGGGTGAATGTGGCATGGGGCAATCTCATTACAGTGAGCGATTGGCGGCGTCCTTGGGTGCATCCCCGACGGGGTGGACCCTGTGCTGCCCTTGGGCGCCCTCATCGTTGCATTTCTCGCACTCTGCGCGAATCTCAAGCCGAAATTTGCGATGGGCCATCCTAGACCCCGACGTCGCGCTGCACTGGCACACCATAAAGCGATACGTGCCAAGCTGGTAAGTAGTGGCAATGGCAGTGGCGGACACCTCCATTGTGGCGGAATCCACCATTGTGGCGGGAACCCATACCTTAACATCCTCCTCCTCCACCCTTCACCCTGCAGAGCCCTACCGAGCTGCCAGCCCTTGAAACAGCCCTTGAAACACCACAACAGTCCAGCAGGGATGCCAGCACATGGGGCCATAAGCGCCTACGCACCTGCCTTGTACAGGTACAGGGTGTCAGTGTGGTGGTCGTATGGGGCCACATCTCATTTCAAGGGCCGCCATGACTCTGAGGGTGGGGTATTCAAGCATAGCATGGCAGCCAGAGTCTTGGCTGATCACCCAGATCTCAGTGCAGAGTGCAAGGCTCAGCAGTTGGCAGGTGTGCATAATGTAGAGTGTGTGGTGCCAGCTGCACAACTAGCAGCCAGTGTTGCGCATCAGACTAGGGGGAGCGTGCAGCGGCGGTGGTGTTTGGTGCTGAAGGATGAGGAAGTTGAGAAGTGTGCTGAGCTTGACCCTGATGCCCACAGGCTGCTTCGCACCATCACTGGGTCACGGGCCATGCATGCAATGTTCTTCCCTGCAGATGGGGTTGCGCCCATGTGGTCTGAGACTGCATGTGCGTGTGTGAGGCACATGGGCAGCAAGCCACAGCAGTGCATGTGTCATGGAGCATCTACCCTGAGCAGCATACCCATGTTTGGACGTGTGACACTGGCAAGTGACAAGAAGGAAGATGCTGAGTGCTTGAGGCTTCTGCATGCACGGGCACCACACATTGCCAGCGCCCACATGACCTTGAATGTGCATCTGTTGAAGGAGTATGCACGGGAGTGCTTGGGCTGGAAGGGCAAGAGGTTGACGCAGAAGAAGCCAT
Source organism: Haematococcus lacustris (assembly GCA_030144725.1). Classification (NCBI taxonomy): domain Eukaryota; kingdom Viridiplantae; phylum Chlorophyta; class Chlorophyceae; order Chlamydomonadales; family Haematococcaceae; genus Haematococcus; species Haematococcus lacustris. The sequence continues at coordinate 3,823,582 of JASKMD010000014.1, read as the reverse complement.
TGCTTAGGGCTGACATCCTAGAACATCTGAGGTGGGAGCAAGAGATGGAGGAGGATCAGTTGGCTGAAGTGGGGGTTGACGAGGCAGATGAAATGTAAGGCCAAGCACTTTCGATTGAACCCAGCAGCAACAAATGAGCCAGAATAGCACGAACTGAGCCGATAAAGCCGATTGAGTCAATAGCCAAAAAATTAACAGTGCCATGCACCCAACTTGCACAACTTCAGCTAAGCGTGGCGTGACTCAGTCTCGTGGTGTAATGACATGGCTCGGTAGCATGGCGCACTGCGATGGCCTACTCCGCAGTACTGCGAGGCTGCCTCCATGGTGCGAACTTTGCTACGGACGCCACGGAGCGCCTCGCCACCCTGCTCTTGTAGGTGGGTCGCTGCTTGTTTGCGCTATCTCAAGTTTCGACCTGGTGGCGGGCGGTGTACTGGGACAAGGCTTCAGTGCAAAACGCGAGTTTTAGCGCGCGTGACTTACCGCGATAGCATCAGCTACCCTTCACTAGCGCGTGGTGTGAGCGTCGCGCCTGTCACGGATTGGCATGGCCAATGGCCGGGGTGACCATAGCTGAACATTGCTGAACAGATCTGAACATGGGTGAACATGGGTGAACATGGGTGAACACTGCTGAACACATTGGGCGCGTTTCCAATGCACGGAGAGAAAGAGAAAAGAGATCGGAGAGAGAAAGAGAAAAAGAGAGAAAGAGAAAGAGAAAAAGAGATCGCCGCCAGCCCATGTCCCTCTAACTGCCGCCAACGGTCCGGATCTCTTTTCTCCCGTTTCCAATGCGCGGAGATAGAGACGAATAACTCTCCTAGAGTGAGCTCCATTTCATCTCTTTTTCTCCGCTAGGGTCCTCCAGGCCGACCCCCCCAGGAGAAAAAGAGATGTGACCGAGAGATGTGACCTTTTGCACCGGAGCCACAGCGAGAGCTGGGTTAGGCTGGGCTGTTTCTCCAGGGCATCGCTGTTTGACGTCCCGTTGCCAATATCCCGTTGCCGCTTCTGCGTCGCCACCTAAGCCGCAGGAGCTGATGAAGAGGACAAATGCCCAGGAGATGGTCCTCGTCCGTATTGTTGCTGAGGGCGCATCAGCTGAGGGCGCATCAGCTGTTTGACGAGCACCGCAATTTCAACGCGGAGCAGTGCCATAGAGAGTTGTAGCCCCCCGGAGCATACTTAGCTAGTCCCGCTAGTGCGGAGAGTGCTTGACTAGTTAGCCTGATAAGCCCCGCAGCCTGACTTGCACAACTGCACTGACTTGCACGACTGACTTGCACGGCGCACTTTGTGCACTTGCGCCTGCGATGCTTGACCCCATCATACCTGCCACCATCCCAGCTAACGGGACAATTGCGTCCTTGTTCCCATACCATATGAAAAGATCGCCCCCAGAGCTACAGCCAACCCCCAAAGCTACAGCCGACCAGCCATGGCCTGCTCCAAGCACATTTACATCATAGTGAAACACCAGCCGAGCACTGTAGCTCTGCGTGTAGCTTTGGTTCGCGGGAAGGCTGCGTGTGTGCATTGGTTCGAACATTGGGGTCGCGGTTGCTTCGCCTTCCATCGCGACTGCGGAGCGAGACCTGGCGGTCGTGTTAAACATTTGTTAAACATTCTCCCTTTGTTTAACTTGTTAAACTTGTACTCCTCTACTTCCGCTGTAACCGCTGCTGCTGCTGCTATCCATGTTGCTGGGCAGCTCGTGTGTAGATCAATGAAGGCGTAGGCGGCGGCTGGAAAGTGGACTTCCATGCATCTCTTTTCTCTTTTCTCCGTTTATTGGAAACGCGTTTGAATTCATGCACATGGGCGATCTCTTTTCTCTTTTCTCCGTCCATTGGAAACGCGCCCATTGTTTAACATATTGCTGAACATTGCTGAACAATGCTGAACATCGCTGAACACTGCTGAACATTGCTGAACATTGCTGAACATGGGTGAACATGGGTGAACAGTGCTGAACGGGCGTCTGGACATTGCTGAACATTGCTGAACATTGCTGAACAGACGCCACGGGCCGCCGAGTCCCAGCCTTTGACTTTTTTGACCTGGTTTTTTTGGGTTGGAATGCTTACAACTCAAGCTACCAATGGGCCAAATTTCAGCCAAAACAACCAAGGTCGGTCTAGGCGCCTGGCTGCTAATTCCTGCGAGTGTGGGCCATAGGAGGTGGCAACCGAGGTAACTCATGGGTCACCGGTGTCACTGGGGACTGTCCATAGTTAACCAAGAAAGGCGTAGACTTAATGCTTTCTTGCCATGAGTTATTAATTGCAAACTCGGCAAACGAGAGGTGTTTAGGCCAGTCTCGTTGAGTGGGAGAGATATAATGCCTAAGCATCTCCTCCAACACTTTGTTGTACCGCTCAACCTGCCCGTTTGACTGGGGGTGATAGCTGGAAGTGAGTGAGTGTTTCATGCCCATTAGCTTGCATACAGCTTGCCAGAACTTGCTCACGAAAAGCAGAAGATGGCAGTATACCTCCGTTTTGACTGGTGCCGGTACCATTTTGACCGGTTGACTGTGCCGTTCATGAACGGAGCAGTTGCGGACGCTGGGTCAAAACGGTGCGACTGGTACCATTGATAAACGCTCCGTTTCATGACAGCGTCAACCTAGACGGCGGTCCGTTCAAACGGACCGACCGTAGCTGTCAAGACAGTCTTATCTCAACGGTCCGTTCAAACGGTCTGACTGGAGCTGATGGCCTTGATGGTCAGACCGGAGCAAACGGAGTGACTGGAGCGACTGGACCGACCGTAGCTGTCAAGACAGTCTTATCTCAACGGTCCGTTCAAACGGTCTGACTGGAGCTGATGGCCTTGATGGTCAGACCGGAGCAAACGGAGTGACTGGAGCGACCGGACCGACCGGAGCAGTCAAGACAGTCTTATCTCAACGGTCCGTTCGAACGGTCTGACTGGTGCTGATGGCCTTGATGGTCAGACCGGAGCAAACGGAGTGACTGGAGCGACCGGACCGACCGGAGCAGTCAAGACAGTCTTATCTCAACGGTCCGTTCAAACGGTCCGATTGGTGCTGATGGCCTTGACGGTCTGACCGGAGCAAACGGAGTGACTGGGGCGACCGGAGCGACCGGAGCAGCCAAGACAGTATCATCTCAACAGTCCGTTCAAACGGTCAAATTGGTGCTGATGGCCTTCACGCTCTGATTGACGGAGCGACCGGAGCAGTCCGACAAACGGAGAGACTCGAGCGACCCGGTAGCTGTATCAGGGATCCACGGCTAGACACAACCGACGTGCTACATACACAATCTCATATGCTGAATTAATGAGTGTCTCTATCTGCATCTCACGAGGTAGAAGAGGAAGGATTCCATAACAACCCAAACATTCCAACGTTGTGGTCCAAATGCACAATAGTCCCCAATGTCCATTAAAACCGCTCTGACTTTATGTGGCGCAGCAAAGGCCCATACTTGTTGATGTGCTTGAAACGTTGCTCATAGACCTGCGATCATAACCAACAACTTTTGATTTAGCGATAACCAACAACTTTTGAACGAGCCCGACAACAATTGGCACAACTACAATGCGTGATTGCATGTTCTGTGTTAGGGTTAGGGCTAGGGTTAGGGTTAGGGTTAGGGTTAGGGTTAGGTTTAGGGTGAGGGTCAGGGTGGGGCTAGGTTTAGGGTTAGGGTTAGGGTTAGGGTTAGGGTTAGGGTTAGGGTTAGGGTTAGGGTTAGGGTTAGGGTTAGGGTTAGGGTTAGCAGCAGGGCAGCAGCAGCAGCAGGGCAGCAGCAGCAGCAAGGGCAGCAGCAGCAGCAAGGGCAGCAGCAGCAGCAGGGCAGCAGCAATAGCAGGGCAGCAATAGCAGGGCAGCAGCAGCAGCAGCAGCAGCAGCAGGGCATCAGCAGACGGGCAGCAGCAGCAGCAGCAGGGCAGCAGCAGCAGGGCAGCAGCAACAGCAGCAGCAGAGCAGCAGCAGCAGCAGCAGCAGCAGCAGAGCAGCAGCAGCAGCAGCAGCAGCAGCAGCAGCAGCAGCAGCAGCAGCAGCAGCAGCAGCAGCAGCAGCAGAGCAGCAGCAGCAGGGCAGCAGCAGCAGGGCAGCAGCAGCAGCAGCAGCAGCAGCAGGGCAGCAGCAGCAGCAGGGCAGCAGCAGCAGCAGGGCAGCAGCAGCAGCAGGGCAGCAGCAGCAGCGGGGCAGCAGCAGCAGCAGCAGCAGCAGGAGCAGCAAGAGCAGCAGCAGCAGCAAGAGCAGCAGCAGCAGCAAGGGCAGCAGCAGCAGCAAGGGCAGCAGCAGCAGCAAGGGCAGCAGCAGCAGCATGGGCAGCAGCAGCAGCAAGGGCAGCAGCAGCAGCAAGGGCAGCAGCAGCAGCAAGGGCAGCAGCAGCGGCAGCAGCAGCGGCACGGCAGCAGCAGCGGCACGGCAGCGGCAGCGGCAGCGGCAGCGGCAGCGGCAGCGGCAGCGGCAGCGGCAGCGGCAGCGGCAGCGGCAGCGGCAGCGGCGGCAGCGGCAGCGGCAGCAGTAGCAGGGCAGCAGCAGCAGCAGCAGCAGCAGCAGCAGCAGAGCAGCAGCAGCAGGGCAGCAGCAGCAGGGCAGCAGCAGCAGCAGCATCAGCAGCAGCAGGGCAGCAGCAGCAGCAGGGCAGCAGCAGCAGCAGGGCAGCAGCAGCAGCAGGGCAGCAGCAGCAGCAGGGCACCAGCAGCAGCAAGGGCAGCAGCAGCAGCAAGGGCAGCAGCAGCAGCAAGGGCAGCAGCAGCAGCAAGGGCAGCAGCAGCAGTTAGGGCAGCAGCAGCAAGGGCAGCAGCAGCAGCAAGGGCAGCAGCAGCAGCAAGGGCAGCAGCAGCAAGGGCAGCAGCAGCAGCAAGGGCAGCAGCAGCGGCAGCAGCAGCGGCACAGCAGCAGCAGCGGCACGGCAGCGGCAGCGGCAGCGGCAGCGGCAGCGGCAGCGGCGGCGGCAGCGGCGGCAGCGGCGGCGGCAGCGGCGGCAGCGGCGGCGGCAGCGGCGGCAGCGGCGGCGGCAGCGGCGGCAGCGGCGGCGGCAGCGGCAGCGGCAGCGGCAGCAGTAGCAGGGCAGCAGCAGCAGCAGCAGCAGCAGCAGCAGCAGCAGGAGCAGCAGCGGGGCAGCAGGAGCAGCAGCGGGGCAGCAGGAGCAGCAGCGGGGCAGCAGGAGCAGCAGCGGGGCAGTAGCAGCAGCAAGGGCAGCAGCAGCAGCAAGGGCAGCAGCAGCAGCAAGGGCAGCAGCAGCAGCAAGGGCAGCAGCAGCAGCAATGGCAGCAGCAGCAGCAAGGGCAGCAGCAGCAGCAGGGCAGCAGCAGCAGCAGGGCAGCAGCAGCAGCAAGGGCAGCAGCAGCAGCAAGGGCAGCAGCAGCAGCAGCAGGGCAGCAGCAGCAGCAGCAGCAGCAGCAGCAGCAGCAGCAGCAGCAGAGCAGCAGCAGCAGCAGCAGCAGCAGCAGCAGCAGCAGCAGCAGCAGCAGCAGCAGCAGCAGCAGCAGCAGCAGCAGCAGCAGCAGCAGCAGGGCTGCAATAGCAGCAGGGCAGCAATAGCAGGGCAGCAGCAGCAGCAGCAGCAGCAGGGCAGCAGCAGACGGGCAGCAGCAGCAGCAGCAGCAGGGCAGCAGCAGCAGGGCAGCAGCAGCAGCAGCAGCAGAGCAGCAGCAGCAGCAGCAGCAGCAGCAGCAGCAGCAGCAGCAGCAGCAGCAGCAGAGCAGCAGCAGCAGCAGCAGCAGCAGCAGCAGAGCAGCAGCAGCAGCAGCAGCAGCAGCAGCAGCAGCAGCAGCAGCAGCAGCAGCAGCAGCAGGGCAGCAGCAGCAGCAGGGCAGCAGCAGCAGCAAGGGCAGCAGCAGCAGCAAGGGCAGCAGCAGCAGCAAGGGCAGCAGCAGCAGCAAGGGCAGCAGCAGCAGCAAGGGCAGCAGCAGCAGCAAGGGCAGCAGCAGCAGCAGGGCAGCAGCAGCAGCAGCAGGGCAGCAGCAGCAGCAAGGGCAGCAGCAGCAGCAAGGGCAGCAGCAGCAGCAAGGGCAGCAGCAGCAGCAAGGGCAGCAGCAGCAGCAAGGGCAGCAGCAGCAGCAAGGGCAGCAGCAGCAGCAAGGGCAGCAGCAGCGGCAGCAGCAGCGGCACGGCAGCAGCAGCGGCACGGCAGCGGCAGCGGCAGCGGCAGCGGCAGCGGCAGCGGCAGCGGCAGCGGCAGCGGCAGCGGCAGCGGCAGCGGCGGCAGCGGCAGCGGCAGCGGCAGCAGTAGCAGGGCAGCAGCAGCAGCAGCAGCAGCAGCAGCAGCAGCAGAGCAGCAGCAGCAGGGCAGCAGCAGCAGGGCAGCAGCAGCAGCAGCATCAGCAGCAGCAGGGCAGCAGCAGCAGCAGGGCAGCAGCAGCAGCAGGGCAGCAGCAGCAGCAGGGCAGCAGCAGCAGCAGGGCACCAGCAGCAGCAAGGGCAGCAGCAGCAGCAAGGGCAGCAGCAGCAGCAAGGGCAGCAGCAGCAGCAAGGGCAGCAGCAGCAGCAAGGGCAACAGCAGCAAGGGCAGCAGCAGCAGCAAGGGCAGCAGCAGCAGCAAGGGCAGCAGCAGCAAGGGCAGCAGCAGCAGCAAGGGCAGCAGCAGCGGCAGCAGCAGCGGCACAGCAGCAGCAGCGGCACGGCAGCGGCAGCGGCAGCGGCAGCGGCAGCGGCAGCGGCAGCGGCGGCGGCAGCGGCGGCAGCGGCGGCGGCAGCGGCGGCAGCGGCGGCGGCAGCGGCGGCAGCGGCGGCGGCAGCGGCAGCGGCAGCGGCAGCAGTAGCAGGGCAGCAGCAGCAGCAGCAGCAGCAGCAGCAGCAGCAGCAGCAGCAGCAGCAGGAGCAGCAGCGGGGCAGCAGGAGCAGCAGCGGGGCAGCAGGAGCAGCAGCGGGGCAGCAGGAGCAGCAGCGGGGCAGCAGCAGCAGCAAGGGCAGCAGCAGCAGCAAGGGCAGCAGCAGCAGCAAGGGCAGCAGCAGCAGCAAGGGCAGCAGCAGCAGCAAGGGCAGCAGCAGCAGCAATGGCAGCAGCAGCAGCAAGGGCAGCAGCAGCAGCAGGGCAGCAGCAGCAGCAGGGCAGCAGCAGCAGCAAGGGCAGCAGCAGCAGCAAGGGCAGCAGCAGCAGCAGCAGGGCAGCAGCAGCAGCAGCAGCAGCAGCAGCAGCAGCAGCAGCAGCAGCAGCAGCAGGGCAGCAGCAGCAGAAGGGCAGCAGCAGCAGAAGGGCAGCAGCAGCAGCAGGGCAGCAATAGCAGCAGGGCAGCAATAGCAGGGCAGCAGCAGCAGCAGCAGCAGCAGGGCAGCAGCAGACGGGCAGCAGCAGCAGCAGCAGCAGGGCAGCAGCAGCAGGGCAGCAGCAGCAGCAGCAGCAGAGCAGCAGCAGCAGCAGCAGCAGCAGCAGCAGCAGAGCAGCAGCAGCAGCAGCAGCAGCAGCAGCAGAGCAGCAGCAGCAGCAGCAGCAGCAGCAGCAGCAGCAGCAGCAGCAGCAGCAGGGCAGCAGCAGCAGCAGGGCAGCAGCAGCAGCAAGGGCAGCAGCAGCAGCAAGGGCAGCAGCAGCAGCAAGGGCAGCAGCAGCAGCAAGGGCAGCAGCAGCAGCAAGGGCAGCAGCAGCAGCAAGGGCAGCAGCAGCAGCAGGGCAGCAGCAGCAGCAGGGCAGCAGCAGCAGCAAGGGCAGCAGCAGCAGCAAGGGCAGCAGCAGCAGCAAGGGCAGCAGCAGCAGCAAGGGCAGCAGCAGCAGCAGGGCAGCGGCAGCGGCAGCGGCAGCGGCAGCGGCAGCGGCAGCGCGGCAGCGCGGAAGCGCGGAGGGGCGGCAGGGGCGGCAGGGGCGGCAGGGGCGGCATGGGCGGCAGGGGTGGCAGGGGCGGCAGGGGCGGCAGCGGCGGCAGGGGCGGCAGGAGCGGCAGGGGCGGCAGGGGCGGCAGGGGCGGCAGGGGCGGCAGGGGCGGCAGGGGCGGCAGGGGCGGCAGGGGCGGCAGGGGCGGCAGGGGCGGCAGGGGCGGCAGGGGCGGCAGGGGCGGCAGGGGCGGCAGGGGCGGCAGGGGCGGCAGGGGCGGCAGGGGCAGCAGGGCAGCAGCAGCAGCAGGGCAGCAATAGCAGCAGGGCAGCTGCAGCAGCAGCAGCAGCGGCAGCGGCAGCGGCAGCGGCAGTGGCAGCGGCAGCGGCAGCGGCAGCGGCAGCGGCAGCGGCAGCGGCAGCGGCAGCGGCAGCAGCAGCAGCAGCCGAAGGGCAGCAGGGCAGCAGCAGCAGCAGGGCAGCAGCAGCAGCAGGGCATAAGCAGCAGCAGGGCAGCAGCAGCAGCAGCAGCAGCAGGGCAGCAGCAGCAGCAGCCGAAGGGCAGCAGCAGCAGCAGGGCGGCAGCAGCAGGGCAGCAGCAGCAGCAGCAGCAGGGCAGCAGTAGCAGGGCAGCAGCAGCAGCAGCAGGGCAGCAGCAACAGGGCAGCAGCAGCAGGGCAGCAGCAGCAGCAACAGCTACAGTAGGAGGGTGTAGGGGGTAAGGGGGGCAGGAGGCCAGGGGGGCAGGGGGGCAGGGGGGCAGGGGGGCAAGGGGGCAGGGGGCCAGGAGGGCAGGGGGGCAGGGGGGCAGGGGGGCAGGGGGCAGGGGGGCAGGAGGGCAGGGGGGCAGGGGGGCAGGGGGGCAGGGGGGCAGGGGGGCAGGGGGGCAGGGGGGGCAGGGGGGCAGGGGGGCAGGGGGGCAGGGGGGCAGGGGGGCAGGGGGGCAGGGGAGCAGGGGGGCAGGGGAGCAGGGGGTCAGGGGGGCAGGGGGCCTGCCTAGTTATCCTAAGCTCCAGTCAGTCCAGTCACAGCAGTCACTCCGTTCGCTCCGTTTGGGCCTGCCTAGTTATCCTAAGCTCCAGTCAGTCCAGTCACAGCAGTCACTCCGTTCGCTCCGTTTGGGCCTGCCTCGCTATCCTAAGCTCCAGTCAGTCCAGTCACAGCCGTCACTCCGTTCGCTCCGTTCGGGCCTACCCTGCTATCCCTAGCTCCAGTCAGTCCAGTCACAGCAGTCACTCCGTTCGCTCCGTTTGGGCCTGCCTCGCTATCCCTAGCTCCAGTCAGTCCAGTCACGGCAGTCACTCCGTTCGCTCCGTTTGGGCCTGCCTCGCTATCCTAAGCTCCAGTCAGTCCAGTCACAGCAGTCACTCCGTTCGCTCCGTTTGGGCCTGCCTCGCTATCCCTACCTCCAGTCAGTCCAGTCACAGCAGTCACTCCGTTCGCTCCGTTTGGGCCTGCCTCGCTATCCCTAGCTCCAGTCAGTCCAGTCACAGCAGTCACTCCGTTCGCTCCGTTTGGGCCTGCCTCGCTATCCCTAGCTCCAGTCAGTCCAGTCACGGCAGTCACTCCGTTCGCTCCGTTTGGGCCTGCCTCGCTATCCTAAGCTCCAGTCAGTCCAGTCACAGCAGTCACTCCGTTCGCTCCGTTTGGGCCTGCCTCGCTATCTTAACCTCCAGTCAGTCCAGTCACGGCAGTCACTCCGTTCGCTCCGTTTAGGCCTCCCTGGATATCTTAACCTCCAGTCAGTCCAGTCACGGCAGTCACTCCGTTCGCTCCGTTTAGGCCTCCCTGGATATCTTAACCTCCAGTCAGTCCAGTCACGGCAGTCACTCCGTTCGCTCCGTTCGGGCCTCCCTGGCTATCTTAACCTCCAGTCAGTCCAGTCACGGCAGTCACTCCGTTCGCTCCGTTCGCCTAGCTCTCTCTCGCTCGTGTAAGGACCGGTCATAACGGAGGTCACGGGTCCATTCCGCTCCTTTGACCTTGACTGTTCAGATTTACTGAGGAAATGAGACCAGTCACCAGTCAAAATAGGTCCGGTACCCGTCAGAACGGAGTGTGGTTGCCATGCTCTCACGAAAAGGGAACCCCGATCACTCACAACTTCAGATGGTAGTCCATGATGGACAAATACCTTGTCAATGAAGAGTTGTGCAAACTCAGGAGCGTCCATGCTCTCTTTGCAGGGCACTAGGTGTACCATCTTAGAGAGCCTGTCAACGAATACACAAATGGAATCATATCCATGTGATCCGGACGGTAGTTTGGTTATGAAGTCCATGTGCATGACTTCCCAGCGGTATCCAGGTATAGACAGAGGGTGAAGGAACACCCATGGCTTAGTTGTAACCGACTTGTTTCTTTGGCATGCATCACATGTTGTTACATAGTGACGCACATCAGTGCGTAAGTGTTTCCACCAGAACACACGCATGACATGCTCCAATGTCTTAGTGATCCCAACGTGGCCAGCATACTTAGCATCGTGCATCTCATGCAGGATATGCTCTCGTAGCTGTTTGTCACGGGGCACAATGACGGTGCGTCGTTTGTTATGTCTCCATAGGCCATTATCATCCAGGTAGTAGTTCTTAGTCTTCCTACGCTTGGTGAAGTTGGAGTCAGCAGCATAAGCTCTGACCAACCACTCATGCAGGTTTGACAAGGGACCTGGTGGTTTGGGTGCACTGGGTTCTCCATCTGCTGGTACATCAGCAGCCCAAGTGACACGTTTGGTGGGTGGCCTGGCGGCAGCACCATCACCTTGGCCTGGTGGTGGTTGTGTGGGTGGCCCAGCGGCATCACCAGCACTCGTTTTACGTGCCTCAGCACCAGTTTCCTCCCCCTCCTGAGAACGCCGCTTACTCCTAGTCATGACAAGGATACTCTTCACATTATCAGCACCAGGGCCTTTACACGTCTGTACTGTGGCAGCTGGAATGCGTGACAACGGATCAGCGGGGTTAGATATACCAGGTAAATACTCAATGGTATATGAGAAGCGGGCCAGGAATTCCATCCATCTAGTCTGCCTGCGTGAGAGTATGTTTTGAGTGGGCAGAGAGATGAGTGGCCGGTGATCTGTGTACAGAGTGAATGGTACCCCTTCAAGGTAACACCTCCACTGTTGACACGCAGATACCAACACTCCTACAAATTAGTCCCTGCGTTTCTCCCTGCGCTTCGGCCGACCTTGTCCAAATGGGCTGAAACTCGGCCAGTTGGTAGCTTGTGATGTACGGAATCCATCCCAAAAAAAATCAGGTCTAAAAAGTCAAAGGCGGAGGCTGGGCGGCCCGTGGCGTTCACGCAGGGACGGATGCAGGGATGGAGGGGGGGGCGCAGGGACGAGTGCAGGGATGGAAGGGGGGGTGCAGGGACGAATGCAGGGATGAGTTGGGGGTGCAGGGACGAATGCAGGGATGGAGGGGGGGGTGCAGGGACGAGTGCAGGGATGACCGACCTTGTCCGATCGGGCTGAAACTTAGCACGCTGATAGCTTGTGGTGTAAAAAACTCAGCGCAAAAGAAATCAGGTCAAAAAAGTCAAAGGCGGAGGCTCGGCGGCCCGTCGAGTGTACGCAGGGACGGACGCAGGGACGGACGCAGGGACGGACGCAGGGACGGACGCAGGGACGGACGCAGGGACGGACGCATGGACGGACGCAGGGATGGACGCAGGGACGGACGCAGGGATGGACGCAGGGACGAATGCAGGGATGGACGCAGGGACGAATGCAGGGACAAAGGGACCGACGCAGGGACGGATGCAGGGACGCGCGTCGTAGACATTCGTCCCTGCGTCCGTCCCTGCACTTTGGCCGACCTTGTCCGATCGGGCTAAAACTTAGCACGCTGGTAGCTTGTGATGTAAAGAACTCGACGCAAAAGAAATCAGGTCAAAAAAGTCAAAGGCGGAGGCTCGGCGGCCCGTGGCGTTCACGCAGGGACGGATGCAGGGATGGAGGGGGGGGCGCAGGGACGAGTGCAGGGATGGAAGGGGGGGTGCAGGGACGAATGCAGGGATGAGTTGGGGGTGCAGGGACGAATGCAGGGATGGAGGGGGGGGTGCAGGGACGAGTGCAGGGATGACCGACCTTGTCCGATCGGGCTGAAACTTAACACGCTGATAGCTTGTGGTGTAAAAAACTCAGCGCAAAAGAAATCAGGTCAAAAAAGTCAAAGGCGGAGGCTCGGCGGCCCGTCGAGTGTACGCAGGGACGGACGCAGGGACGGACGCAGGGACGGACGCAGGGACGGACGCAGGGACGGACGCAGGGACGGACGCAGGGATGGACGCAGGGACGAATGCAGGGACGGACGCAGGGATGGACGCAGGGACGAATGCAGGGCTCGAGTGCAGGGACGAATGCAGGGACGAATGCAGGGACGAGTGCAGGGCTCAAGTGCAGGGCTCGAGTGCAGGGACGAATGCAGGGACGAATGCAGGGACGAATGCAGGGACGGATGCAGGGACGAATGCAGGGCTCGAGTGCAGGGACGAATGCAGGGCTCGAGTGCAGGGACGAATGCAGGGACGGATGCAGGGACGAATGCAGGGCTCGAGTGCAGGGACGGATGCAGGGACGGATGCAGGGACGGATGCAGGGACGAGTGCAAGGACGAATGCAGGGCTCGAGTGCAGGGACGAATGCAGGGCTCGAGTGCAGGGACGAGTGCAGGGACGAGTGCAGGGACAAATGCAGGGCTCGAGTGTAGGGTCGAGTGCAGGGGCAGACGCAGGGATTGTAGGAACGTTGTTGGAAAGTACGCCCTCCCGGTGCTGTGCATGAAGCATCGGGATGATAGGGCGTGATATCCAGTGGCTAGTGAAGAGAGTGTACGAGTGTGACTGTCGTATTTAGGGCAGTTTCCTGGCAGACTTTGGCACCTTGATAGTGGTGTCTTGGTCTGACCGTACATTCTCTACAGGTAGGCGCGGGTTATGCGCCAGCCTGTTATGCCAGATCTATGTAACCTTGATAGTGGTGTCTTGGTCTGACCGTACATTCTCTACAGGGTTATGGGCCCACGGCTCCGCCATTGTGCCGGACACCAATGAGATCGGGTCCGCACAGTCGCCTGTCAAGCGACTGTGCGTGAATGACAACCTTCGAGCCCTCGCTCAAGGCTTTACTACACAGCGATGCTGATGGATGCCGAGGCTCTTCGCCAAGCTACGCAACCGCTGTGAGATCTGGTTTCCCCGTCGAGCAGCCAAGTAAGCCAAGCTTGGTGCGATACACGGGGCCAGCTCTAGCGTTGTCCGTGTGCATAAGCTTCCGAGTTGCTCGTGCCAAGATCGTGCATTGTCTGTCATGACTTTTGGGATGGTGTGTTGTGCTTGCAAGGATGGTGTGCGAGAGTCACTGTAGCCTCAAGTGCACAGTGCCAGGCAGGTGCATGCTGCAGCGCTGCCTGACCTGTTTTGTTTAAGCCACTGCAGCCACAAGTGCACAGTGCCAGGCAGGTGAATGCAGAAGCGCTGCCTGACCTGTTTTGTTAGTCACTGCCGCGACGAGTGTGCATTGCCAGGCGGGTGTATGCAGAAGCGCTGCCTGACCTGTTCTGTTAGTCACTGCCGCGACGAGTGTGCATTGCCAGGCGGGTGTATGCAGAAGCGCTGCCTGACCTGTTTTGTTAGTCACTGCCGCGACGAGTGTGCATTGCCAGGCAGGTGTATGCTGTAGCGCTGCCTGACCTGTTTTGTTAGTCACTGTCTGGTAAGTGTGCAGTGCCAGGCAGTTGCCAGGGATAACCTGCTCTTCCTCTTCTGATGGTCTCACAACCACTTTCTGGTATGCTTTCAAGTCTCAACTTCTGCTGCAGGGGGGAGAGTCAGCAACAGCTAACTAGCAGCAGAAGCTTTATTGTGTGTCATGTGATACGCTGCCCCAATGAGATGGGCAGTATCTAAGTGGTGTTTGACCCTGGTGCTCGTGACGCTGTCCCAATGACATGGGCAGCGGCTAGAATACATCCCTGTGTGTGTGACGGTGTAGGGTACACCAAGTCTTACCTTCTGCTGCAGGGGGGAAGAGTCAGCAAGTGCTGATCAGCAGCCGAAGCTCTGCCTTGTGAGAGTTAGCGTAGTGTCAAGGCAGTGCTTGCTCTCTGTGCATGTGGCGCTGCCCCGGTGAGATGGGCAGCGTCCAGGCGGTGGTTGACCCCAATGTGTGTCGTTGCTCTGTTGACATGGACAATGTGGGGTACAGCAAGTCACAACTTCTGCTGCAGGGGGGAAGAATAAGCAAGTGCAGATCAGCAGCAGAAGCTCTGCCTTATGAAGTGTGTGTCATGTGTGTGACGCTGCCCCAGTGAGATAAGCAGTGTCTAGGCAGTGTGTTCTCCAGTGCGAATGACGGTGCCCCAATGAGATGGGCAGTGTATAGGTTGTGTTTGACCCCCGCGTATGTGATGCCACAACACCAGCAACAGGTGAAGCCTCATCTCCTGCTGCAGGGGGGTAGAGTCAGCAACAGCTGACCAGCAGCAGTAGCTGTGTCTCCTATGGCAGTGGCATCTACAACAGGTGCAGCAAGCTAGAGCTATCCTGCCCCTGACCTGCGTAGCAGACAATGTGTCTGACAATGCTTGACTCACGTGTGTGCGGCACTGCCCCAATGAGATGGGCAGTGCCAAGTAGTTTGTCATGTCTAGCAGAACTTTGTCACGGTGTTGTGTGTCCTTCTGTCATGTCATGTCTGTCATGTCTAACAGAACTTGTCATGGTGTTGAGAGATGGTGTTGTGTGTGGTCGTAGCACATACTTAGCAGCACCTATACCTCATCTTCTGCAGCCGGGGGAGTAAAGTCAACAATGGCTGATCAGTGGCAGCAACAGATGTAGCAGGCTGCAGTAGTCTTGCCCCTGGCTGGCATGCTCAGTGGGAGCAAGTGCAGTTGCTGGCTAGCATGCTCAATGGGAGCAAGTGGAGCAGCTGGCTGGCATGATCAGTGGGAGCAAGTGCAGCAGCAGTAGGCGAGAATAGCCCCGTCTCTGATTGGCGTGGCCAGTGGGAGCATCAGTACCAGCACCATGCTGGAGATAACCATGCTGGCTGGCTTGGCCGGTGGGAGGATAAAGAACAGCTCCAGGCTAGAGACGAGCCTGCTCTTGGCTGGTGTGGCCGGTGAAGCATGTACAACAACACTAGCCTGTTAGTAGGCCTGTGATGTTGGGAGGTCGCAAGCAGGCCAGCTGGAAACTGTGCTTAGTGGGAGTATCACAAGCACCGACAGGCTTGCCTGTTTGGCAATGCTGCACCTGCGCCTGTCATGCATCATACACCACCATGCCATGCACGTGCAACATGAGCATGTACAAGTGTGGCATGTACTTGTTTCTTCCATATCACTTGTGCATGTCTTTGGTAGCTCTTTCAGCTAAAGACGTTGGTAGTTCTTTTGTGTTGCTTTGCTTTACAGTTGGTTGACTTTGCAGTAGCTTTGCTCTTGACGTAGTGTCTTTTGCCTAGCCCCTGAGTGGGAGTGTTGGAAAGTACGCCCTCCCGGTGCTGTGCATGAAGCATCGGGATGATAGGGCGTGATATCCAGTGGCTAGTCAAGAGAGTGTACGAGTGTGACTGTCGTATTTAGGGCAGTTTCCTGGCAGACTTTGGCACCTTGATAGTGGTGTCTTGGTCTGACCGTACATTCTCTACAGGTAGGCGCGGGTTATGCGCCAGCCTGTTATGCCAGATCTATGTAACCTTGATAGTGGTGTCTTGGTCTGACCGTACATTCTCTACAAACGTGCATGATGCTTACAGCAGTGTCTAACACAAGCACAAATAACCCTTCTCCGTGTTTGCTACATCCAACTACATACATCACATCCATCTACTGCGATCATTTAGGCTGGAGTCTGGCTGCTGCATGTCAGCTGGCTCCCGCATGTAAGTTGGCTGCCACCAAGCTGCTACGGCCTCGTGGCTGCTGATCCTGGCTTGCACCACTGCTCCATTGCCACACCACTGCCAAGAGGCTGCTGCACCCCTGCACAACAACAACATGCGCACAAGGGGACATGGGCACAAGAGCACCCACCACACTGATGAAGGACGCACCCATGACGCTCATCTGCAATCAGGCAGGCAACATGAATGTGTTGGAACGTGACGCCATATAGATGAAGCGCGACTGGTGTTGCATGACTGCTGCCACGAAAACGGCGGCTGCACCGCACTGCGACATCGCACCTGGCATAGTGTACGAGTGCAGTCCAGATCCTGCAAGCCTGCGAGCGTGCAAGCCGGCAAACCTGCAAGCCGCGAGGCGCCAAGACACATCGCACATCGCTCGATTGCCAGCCGAAGCAACCTACCACCACTAGCGTGCAACACGCCCTCCTCTGTGGCGGTAAACAGCCAAGCCTTGCCAACTACTCGTCGCCTGATCCCGCTTGGGGAAGCAATAATCAACTGCCTTGTGTCCTTAGGGATGAGCGATACTGCACTCGGCCTTGCTTTGCAACACGCAAACTTCGTCACTCGCACGCTTCGCAATTCACTAACTTTGAAAGTTCACTAACCAACAGATAGCGCTTATCCAGATAGCGCTTATTATGCAATGTCTTGGCAAAGGCTAGCGAAGTCCTCAAGATTGGCCTTAGGCCGAGTAATGAAGGTGCACTGGCAAGGCTTGGCTGTTTACCGCCACAGAGGAGGGCGTGTTGCACGCTAGTGGTGGTAGGTTGCTTCGGCTGGCAATCGAGCGATGTGCGATGTGTCTTGGCGCCTCGCGGCTTGCAGGTTTGCCGGCTTGCACGCTCGCAGGCTTGCAGGATCTGGACTGCACTCGTACACTATGCCAGGTGCGATGTCGCAGTGCGGTGCAGCCGCCGTTTTCGTGGCAGCAGTCATGCAACACCAGTCGCGCTTCATCTATATGGCGTCACGTTCCAACACATTCATGTTGCCTGCCTGATTGCAGATGAGCGTCGTGGGTGCGTCCTTCATCAGTGTGGTGGGTGCTCTTGTGCCCATGTCCCCTTGTGCGCATGTTGTTGTTGTGCAGGGGTGCAGCAGCCTCTTGGCAGTGGTGTGGCAATGGAGCAGTGGTGCAAGCCAGGATCAGCAGCCACGAGGCCGTAGCAGCTTGGTGGCAGCCAACTTACATGCGGGAGCCAGCTGACATGCAGCAGCCAGACTCCAGCCTAAATGATCGCAGTAGATGGATGTGATGTATGTAGTTGGATGTAGCAAACACGGAGAAGGGTTATTTGTGCTTGTGTTAGACACTGCTGTAAGCATCATGCACGTACCTTCAATCCCTGCGTCTGCCCCTGCACTCGACCCTACACTCGAGCCCTGCATTTGTCCCTGCACTCGTCCCTGCACTCGTCCCTGCACTCGAGCCCTGCATTCGTCCCTGCACTCGAGCCCTGCATTCGTCCCTGCACTCGAGCCCTGCATTCGTCCCTGCACTCGTCCCTGCATCCGTCCCTGCATCCGTCCCTGCATCCGTCCCTGCACTCGAGCCCTGCATTCGTCCCTGCATCCGTCCCTGCATTCGTCCCTGCACTCGAGCCCTGCATTCGTCCCTGCACTCGAGCCCTGCATTCGTCCCTTCATCCGTCCTTGCATTCGTCCCTGCATTCGTCCCTGCATTCGTCCCTGCACTCGAGCCCTGCACTTGAGCCCTGCACTCGTCCCTGCATTCGTCCCTGCATTCGTCCCTGCACTCGAGCCCTGCATTCGTCCCTGCATTCGTCCCTGCATTCGTCCCTGCATTCGTCCCTGCGTCCATCCCTGCGTCCGTCCCTGCGTCCGTCCCTGCGTCCGTCCCTGCGTCCGTCCCTGCGTCCGTCCCTGCGTACACTCGACGGGCCGCCGAGCCTCCGCCTTTAACTTTTTTGACCTGATTTCTTTTGCGTCGAGTTCTTTACATCACAAGCTACCAGCGTGCTAAGTTTTAGCCCGATCGGACAAGGTCGGCCAAAGTGCAGGGACGGACGCAGGGACGAATGTCTACGACGCGCGTCCCTGCATCCGTCCCTGCGTCGGTCCCTTTGTCCCTGCATTTGTCCCTGCGTCCATCCCTGCGTCCGTCCCTGCGTCCGTCCCTGCGTCCGTCCCTGCGTCCGTCCCTGCGTCCGTCCCTGCGTACACTCGACGGGCCGCCGAGCCTCCGCCTTTGACTTTTTTGACCTGATTTCTTTTGCGCTGAGTTTTTTACACCACAAGCTATCAGCGTGCTAAGTTTCAGCCCGATCGGACAAGGTCGGTCATCCCTGCACTCGTCCCTGCACCCCCCCCTCCATCCCTGCATTCGTCCCTGCACCCCCAACTCATCCCTGCATTCGTCCCTGCACCCCCCCTTCCATCCCTGCACTCGTCCCTGCGCCCCCCCCTCCATCCCTGCATCCGTCCCTGCGTGAACGCCACGGGCCGCCCAGCCTCCGCCTTTGACTTTTTAGACCTGATTTTTTTTGGGATGGATTCCTTACATCACAAGCTACCAACTGGCCGAGTTTCAGCCCATTTGGACAAGGTCGGCCGAAGCGCAGGGAGAAACGCAGGGACTAATTTGTAGGAGTGAATGCCAGCAGTTCATGTTCGCCCGTGGTGTAATTAACCTCAGCAGGGATCAATTTCCGTGAGTAATACGCCAGCGGGTAGCCATCCTGCATCAGGACTGCACCGATGCCCTCAAGGGACGCATCGCAGTGCACCTGGAAGGGTTTGCTGTGATCAGGAAGCTTGAGCATAGGCACATTAGCAATGGCCTGCTTCAAGGCATTGAATGCATCCAGCTCAGCCTGAGGCCATGTCTTCCAAGGGAACGAGTCCTTCTTGGGGCCAGTCAGGTTTGTGAGGGGTGCAGCAATGGTGCTAAAATTATGTACGAATTTACGGACATAATTAGCAGCGCCCAGGAAAGACTGCAGAGTTTTGAGGCTTGTAGGGACAGGCCAGTTAGAGATGGCAGTAACTTTACAAGGGTCAACAGATATACCTTGAGCACTTATGATGTGGCCCAGGAACATTAGTGTGCGTTTCATAAACTCACATTTAGATAACTTAGCATAGAATTTATTCTTACGCAGTAAGTCAAATACACGTCTGAGATGGACTAGGTGCTCCTCAGTGTTCTCGGACATCACTAGGATATCATCGAGATACACGAGGGCACAGTCATTGATCACCTCAGCAAATGCTTCATTCATTACACGTTGGAACGTGGCAGGAGCATTTGTCAGGCCGAAACACAGTACCTTGAATTGGTAGTGTCCCTCAGGTGTCCTGAACGCAGTTTTAGGGACATCCTCAGCCGGGATGCGGATCTGGTGGTAACCAGCCTGCAGATCAAGGGAGGAGAACACAGTTTTTCCTGCGAGCTGATCAAACAGATCATCAATGCGTGGCAAAGGATACTGGTCCCTGATTGTAATTTTATTGAGCTGGCGGTAATCAATGCACATGCGCAGCTCACCTGATTTCTTCTGGACAAACAGCACTGGTGCAGCAAAGGGAGAGGAGCTGGGCTCTATCAGGCCTTTGGCAAGGAGATCAGTGATCTGTCTACGCAGTTCATCATGCTCAGGTTTGGACATCCTATAGCTGGGCCTAGCTGGAGGCTTAGCATCAGGCTGCAAGGGGATGGAGTGCCCTACTGCACGCTCTGGTGGGAGTCCAGTGATGGGTTCGAATACATCAGAGTATTCATCAAGCAGAGCTTGGAGGTGCTGTCTATGGACAGGGGATACATCTGCTGGCACGGTAAGGTCTTCCAAAGACACTATAGCAACCATAGCAGAGCCCCCTTTGCGCAACCATCTGGCTGCTTGCTTAGCTGTCACAAAGGCCTTTGGGTTGGCTTTGGACACAGCAGCAAGTATAGCAGCAGGTGGGCGGGGCAGTGAGTGGGTGGACCCAGGTGGCCTGTTGGCAACACACTGGTCAGCAGCACTCATGTCACCTGTGTGTGGATGCAAGGTTGTGTTACCTTGGGCAGTGCGCAGGGTCAGGGTCTGGTCGACGTAGTCGATCCACTCCTACAAATTAATCCCTGCATTCTTCCCTGCGTTTTTGGCCAACCTTCTCCGATCGGGCTGAAAATTTGAAAGATGATGTTTTGCAGAAAATAAAACATATTGTTATTTAAAAATAAAATCCAAATCCAATTTGTAGGAGTGTCAAGGCCCCCTGCACAGACAGCCAGTCAGCACCCAGGAGCACGTCATAAGCATGAACAAGGTCAGGCATGACAGTCAGCAGGCACATGCAGCTAAAGCTGGCAATGTGCAACTGTACCTTGACATAGTGCTCACAGATCACAGGTTGATTGTTAGCAACATCAAACCTAAGTGACACAGGATAGGTATAGAGAGGAATACCATGCAGCTGAACATAGCTAGCACTAATGAACGATGCGTCAGCACCACCATCAGCTAACATATGGCAGACATGGCTGTCAATGGTGCCAGTAAACTGGAACCTCACCTTGTTGTCTTGTCCAGCAACCCCCAGGATGACTTGGGACGGCAGCATGGGGCAACAAAGGGCTGTCTTACATGATACCACATGACTCAAGCATGGGTCAGCAGCCTTACAACAAAAACCGACACAATCAGCTGCCAACATGGCAGTCTGCTCAGGCTTTGACACAGTACCAGGCAAAGCACACTTGCAGTTGTCCAATGCATTCACTGCAGGACCCTGATGCTCAGGTTTGTTTGGCACAGGCAATGACACACAGGGTATGCCAGTCTGTTGCTCAGGCTGTGAGCAGGCAACAGCAGCACAGTTGCATGCAGCGGACAGTTGATCAGGCTCAGCAGTTGTTGCTACCGCAGCACAGGAACAGCACCTGCCTGGCTGGGCAACACCCTATTTGGCATTGGCAGAGGCCAGCTTGCCCTTGCCCTGCCCCTTATCATCATCATCTGGGCGGCTGCGCTTCTGAGGCACATTGGCCCCAGCAGGTGGCCTTGAGTAGCCTTACTGTTCACGGGCCTGCTTGGCAGGCAGGTGCTTCCAAGGGCACTGGGGCTTCAGGTGATCAGGGGAATAACAGTGGTGGCAATACTGGCCAGGCTTGACAGCCGTGGCAGCAGCAGCAGCACCAGCCTTTTTGCCAGCAGCAGCAGGGGGTGGCCCAGGCCGCATGCCACCACGCCTGGGCGCAGTGCGGCCAGCAGGACGAGAGGCAGCAGCCTGACGACCAACAAGACCCAGTGTTCTGTTGGCGTCATTGATCTCATGTTCAGCTTGTTCGGTGATGGCACGACCCTGCACAGCAGCCACATGGCGCTTGGAGCTGACTGCACCGGCCAGGAACACAGCATTACGCTGTGCCTGCCTGGCAGAATCAATTGCCTGGGTCAATGTAGGGTTCTGCAAAGGGACAATGTCTTTCAAGACAGTCTCACGCAGACTGGGAGACAACCCAGTGACAAACAGATTGACCAGGAGGGATTCGTCCATGCGCTGCGCACCAGCAGTCAACAGGTTGTTCCTAAACGCAATGAGATAGTCAGTGAGTTCAGGATAACTGGGACCCATACGGATCGTCCTGTCGAGCAGTCTGTCGCGAGCCTCAAGCATGTCATCCCGCAAATCATCCCCTGTATACTCAAGGAAAGACGCACGTAAGAACTGCCAGGGAGGAGCAACACCTGTCTGCGCAAAATGGGCCTGCTGGACCGAAGGGTACCAAGCATTGCGGGCTGCACCAGATAGGAAGGCAGGGAAGACGGAGACAATGTCCAAAGAATAGCGAGCACCGTGGGCCTCCAAGTCATCGCAGAAGGCCGAAGCCCTGCGGACTGATTTGATGCAGGCATCTGTCCACTTGTCTGGGCCAGGCACAGCCTTGGCAGCCGGGACAGAAGTAGGAGCAGGGGACAGGAGGTGGTGCAAAGCGCCGCCTCGTCCACCAGCAGACAGATAAGTACCAGGAATACACGCAGGGCGTGTACCTGACCTGCTTGGGGAGGGCGTGCGCATTCCAAACAGTCTGTCCTGTTAGGAAGATGATCTACCAGGAACTAGGCTCACCTGAGCAGCCAAGGAAGACAGAGCGCGGTCCATGTTCCTCTGGCGTATGCGCAGCGAGTTCAGCTCCATTTTGGTAGCCACCAGTTCCTCGCGAAGCTGCTCAGCCTCGTCCTCTTCTTCCTCATCTTCGTCTGGCTGGACGTCTTCGTCCTCAGCCTCCTCCTCATCATTGAGAAGTTCATCGTCCAGTGGGCCAGTGCCAGGACGGGAATGGTTAGCAGAAGTACCCGCAGGGTTCAGAGCTGCCTGCAGGTCTCTGCGAAAGTTGGGGTCAGTGCGAGCTAGTGCTAGCAGACCTCTGAAGTTGTCTGGGTCGGTGGATGTGCCGGCGCCAGGAGTTTCTCCAGTAGGAGTACCGTCTGTCATTATGCGGCGTTGAGAGTTATCGATTGCGGAAACCAATGTAGCGTTCAGGAAGAGCGCGCCTTAAATCTTTTCAACGTGTGAGCGCCATGCAACGCTAGAAGCTGTTACAGGTGTCAGACTGTCTCAGACTGTCCCTGCCCCTGCCCCTGTCACAACACATCCACCTGCCTATGAGCTGCCCCATCTTGACAACATCACATCTATTGTTCAAGCACAACTACGTGATCTCAACAACGACACAGCACCTGGTCTGGATGGGCTCCCAGCCTCCTTTATCAAGCACGCCCGCACAGTTGAGGAGGGTGTTACCACATACTTGTTGCTCCCTCTGCTTGCCACATGGTTTCACAGCATGATGCGCACCGGGATTATTCCAGCGGCTTGGAAGGTAGCTAGAATCAGCCCCCTCTTCAAGGACACAGACCCCACAGACCCCAACAAGTACAGAATGCTTGCTGTGAGTAGTGTGTTGTACCGCCTGTATGCTAACGTCTTGCGGCACGTGCTGACTGCCTGGTGCATGACACACAAAGTGCTGCCAGCTGAGCAGTTTGGGTTCATCCCAGGACGCAGCACCATGCAACCCATGTTCATTCTGCGCCATCTTGTCCACGCTCAAAAGGCTAGCGCAGATGCCAAGCACCGCAAGCTTTTCACTGCCTTCATTGACTTCAAACAGGCCTATGACCACATACCTCGACAACAATTGTGGGAGCACTTGCGGGTTGGGATCAAGCTGCCACAGCCCTTGCTTGCCTGCCTGGAGGGTCTGTATAGGGATGACAACTATGTGCTGATAGATGGCCCCCACCGCACCCCCCCTGTGACTCCTGACCAAGGTGTCAAGCAAGGCTGCCCCATCAGCCCACTCCTGTTTGCTCTCTATGTTCACGACATTAGTAAGGAGTTCCTAGGCCCTGTTGATGCTGTGAGGGTGCAAGGCACACCTGTTACCCACTTCATGTATGCTGATGACCTGACCCTGGTGAGCACCTCGCCCCACGGGCTGCAGCGGCTGGTCTGCCAGCTACAAGGCTTTGCAGACAGGAAACACCTTACAGTCAATGTGGGCAAGTCAAAGGTGATGGTTTTCAATGGCAACTCACAAACTGCAGCACCTTGCATTGGGTACAAGCATGAGATCCTGCCTGTGGTGAGAGAGTTCAAGTACTTAGGCATGCATTTTAATCCCAGCGCCACCCCTGCTTTTGCTGCCACTCATATGAGGGCTGGCATGTTCCTCGCCATGCGCCAAGCATGCAACCGTGCTAGAGAGTATGGGGTGCTGCATGATCCTTTTGCCCTGTGTCACCTCATCAGAGCGTTCGTGCTCCCCTTAGGGCTGTATGGCAGCCAGGTTTGGGGCACTGCTTTCCTTGGGCATGGTGTGCAACTCTCTAACCCAGTGCAAACACGCATGCTCAGCTTTCTCAGGTTTGCTGCCAGGGTTCGTAGCTCAGTGTCAGGGCTGATGGTGCTGCATGAGTTGGGGCAGCTGCCCCTCCAGCTTTACTGGTTTAGGGCTGCATGCAAGTTCTGGAACACTGCCAAACTATCCCACAGTGACCTGTTAATGAGGGTCATTAAGGCAGATGTGGAATTAGGGAGGAGTTGCCAGGCCAGCTGGAGTGCTCAGTTCCAGCTGGCCGCCAGAGAGCTGATGGGGGATGAGTTTACCCTGAGCCCGGACATGGTCCTAGGCACCAAGGCTATGGAAGTCAAGTGGCTCGAGAGGTGGGGGAGGCGTTGGGTTGGGTTTGAGGGAGACCCTAGACTGCCTGAGACGGTGCATCGGGAGAGATGCTCGTATGCTGCATGGTTCAAGCATGGGGACGGCATTGGCATCAATCACATGGCACCACACCTACTGAACAGACAGCTCTCTACAGAAGTTCGCACGAGCTTGACTAGGTTCAGGTTAGGCAACAGCGGTCTGGGGGTGGAGAAGGCTCGGTTTGAGGGGGTAACTTTCATTGATCGCACATGCACCAGATGCACAGAGGGGGTAGTGGATGACGCCATGCATTTCATCTTTGAGTGCACTGCCACGAGTTCCATCAGGGAGCAGCCGGAGTTTGCCATGACTTTACAGAACAATAATGAGAACTTGCATGACTTCATGTTGAGCCCATGTGCACCTTTGTTTGTGCACCTTGCTATGAAATGCGTTACAGAAAGTCCCGAACCCCTAGAGGGGGAGGGCGGCCTAGCAGCCTAACGGCTGACGGCTTAAGCGGTGTAAGCCACATCATCATCAGACTGTCTCAGCGTAACCAGGCCAGGACATAGAACGGCCCCCGGGGATCGAACCCGAATGGTGGGCAGGCAATACAGCCCACCATTTAACCTGCCTGTATCACACTTCGTCAGTGACACTAGCGGCCGACTGCTAAGTGCAGAATCGGAACGCTACAGTAGCTTACCAGTGTAGCTAACCACGGTCTGTGATTGGGACACATCCAGGGTCACATGTAGCTGCCCGCATCAAATGACTCCAATGGCAATTCCTGTCTTACATTAAACGCGCAATATCGCAATGCAGCAGACGCAGCTAACGTTACATCAAATGATGGAGTAGATGGGCTGCAGTTGCATGAAGATTACCAACCCCATGTTGGGAACGCCTGACTTAATCCGTGGGGCCCATCCACAAACGCCTGGCTGAAGAGGGGGAGGGCGGCCAAGCAGCCCGACGGCTGACGGCTTCAGCGGTGTAAGCCTCCTATCTGAAAGGATCGGGCAAGAGTTAGGACTGAGGCTTTTGACGCGTGAAGCTGAGCACGTCCAGACCATTGTCAGAACTGAGGAGCATTACATTAGAGTGCACCCAACCTGCATGGAAGCAACGACGGATTAAGTTGGACAGATGGTGTCTGGCACATGCAGCCAAACCTACAGCCGCTAGTTGTGACTAGTGAAGGTCCCAACAAACGCCTGGCTGCAGGAGGACGAAGGTTCATGACAGATCAATAAGGACTAGATGTCTTGATCAGGCGCCGCAGAGGAATAACGACTGAGCAACTGTTGTGTGACACATCTGCTGTGTCCAACCAGGCCTGAGAGCGGTGGCAGCAGACCTAGCCCAGATGCCCTTGGCAACCAGACCAGACCGGCAAAGCCCATCCAGCTCGAAATGCCTGAACAAAGCTCAGGGAGGAGGCAGGGTGGTGGCGCAGACGCCCGACCCCGGGGCAAGGCCAGGCACCACTCCTGCTGCCAGGGTCAACAGCGTAGCGCCATTGTTCGGGGCCTTGAACACCATGGTGGAGCGGCAGAACACGTTGGCGCCGCGGATGAAGGCGTTTGAGCGGATGTAGCTCTGGGCACCCATGAGGGCGTCCAGCTGGGCGGTGGTCAGCCTCAGGAACGCCTTGAGGAACACACGAGACGGCCCCGCAGTGGACAGGTTGACTGCGCCGCAGCCATTGAAGCGCGTGCCGTTAGGCAGCAGGTAGGCCTGGTCGACCTGGGGTGCGGGCGACAGTCTGAGCAGAGCAAGCTGCACCTCGCGCTGGAAGAGATTGCACAGGTCCTCGGTCACGATGTCAATTGTGCTTCCTTGGAGGGGTGGGCTGAGAGTGACAGGGGTGGAAATGTAGAACTCGTACTGCTGGGTGGCTGGGGGAGGGGGAGAGGCCACAGGCACAGGTGGGGAGGGCGCCACAGTGATGATCGGGGGGGAGGGGGAGGGAGGAGGGGGAGGCGGGGGAGGGGAGGGTGAAGGGGGAGGGGGAGGGGGGGGTGACTTGGGGGGAGGGGGGAAGGGGGAAGGGGAGCGCACAGGGGGGGGTGTGGGGCAGCACAGTGCTTGGGTCTTGGGTGTGCCACAGCTGAAGGTCCTCACAGTGTCCAGGCCCGCTGTGCCGGTGGCGGTCACCACTGAGCCGCAGGGGATGCCGGCCGTGATGACGAAGAAGGCGACCATGTCCTCAAAGTTGCGCACCATGGTGCTGATGGTAGCCAGCGAGCCCACCGTGGTCTCAGTGATGCTGCCAAAGCCGGGCGAGCCAAATGGCACGTTGCCGCTGGTGATGACGTTGCTGGGCAGGTTGCGGGGCAAAATGTTGGCGTCCAGCTGCTGCAGGCGGAACAGGTTGTACACCGTGTTGCTGATGGAGGGGAAGTCCAGCACCGTGGGGATCACGTCGGGGGAGGAGAACTGGTTGGTGTCCAGGTCGACCTGCACGCTGAAGATGCCAGCGGGGGGGGGAGGGGGGGGAGGGGAGGGGGAAGGGGGAGGGGAGGGTGCAGGGGAGGGAGAGGGGGGGGTTGGGGGAGAAGGGGGAAGGGGAAAGGGAGGAGGGGAGGGGGAGGGAGGGGGGGCGGGGGAGGGGGGAGGAGGGGGAGGGGGAGGGGGGCTCAGAGGGGGTGGGGGTGGGAAGGGGGGTGGGGGGGAGCACGAGCTGAAGCCAGCCAGCACGGTGGCTCCCCCAGCGCTGCTGCCAGAGTAGGTCAGGTTGGTGCTGCTGCCACACAGGTCGGAGAAGGTGATGGTGTCCGCACAGCTCAGCACAGGGGTGCGAGTGGAGGCGATGAAGGACACCAGTTGAGGTCTGCTGGTCACGAACAAGTAAAAGGGCGCCAGCTGGGTCACGTTGGTCAGGGCCAGCACAGCGGTGAAGGTGGTGGCAGTGTTGGGTGGGTAGGGGGTGAAGGTCTCAGGGGGTGCAGGGGAGATGTCATAAGGGCGAGGTGATGGCAGCAACGTGACAAACAGCGTGTTGAGCACTTGCAGAAAGCTGGTCAGGTCCATGCCCATGGGTATGGTGGAGGCTCGGGTCATCGACACACGGATGGCACAGTTGGGCAGGGGAGGGGAGGGGGGCGTGGGTGAGGGAGGCGGGGGGGAGGGGCTGGGAGGAGGGGGGCTGGGGGAGGGAGGGGGGGTGGGCGAGGGGGGGGAGGGGGGGGTAGGAGGGGAGGGGGGGCTGGATGGTGGGGGAGGGGGATTGCTGCAGGCGCCAGGCGCGTTGGGGCTGTTCATGACCATGATTACAGGCACGGCAGGGAAGGGATCGGTGACCATGTTGCCAGTGGGTGTGGGGAAGCGGATGAAGGGGGCAAAGGGCAGGGTTGCCAGCGCTGGCTGCGAAGGGAAGGCACCGCTGGAACCGTTGAAGGCCACAGTGAAGAAAGGGTTGCTCCAGAAGTTGATGACAGGCGAAGAAGGAGAAGAAGAAGAAGAAGGAGGAGGAGGAGAAGGAGGAGGAGGCGGAGGAGGAAGAGACAAAAATGAAGATGCCAGCTGGAGGAAGTCTGTGCCACGGCCTGAAACGCCACCCAGGTCACCCTGGAAGTACAGGGCGAACAGGTTGCACACTGGGGTGGCTCCTGCACGGTCGATGCCCATGGTCCTCAGCAGGCCCACCCAGTTGTTGGACACCGCGTTGATAGGGGTGGGCAGGGCCACCCCGACCGTGGTCTGGGCAAACAGGGAGAACATGAAGTCACGGTCCACGGGCAGGCCAAAGGCAATGGCCTTGAGCAGCACGGAGGTGCGCAGCACACCCGTCAGCGGGTCCTGGTTGCTGTACAGGGTGCAGTACTGGGCGGGGTTGTTGGTGCGGCCCACCAAGAAAGGGGCAAGGAACGTGTCAATGGCATTGCAGTGGGCCTGGGTCAGGATGGCGCCCGACACATTGAAGTACCAGGCAGAGTAGGTGTTGAGGGTGGGTGGGGCGGGAGGGGAAGGGGGAGGAGGAGGGGGGGGTGGTGGGGAGGGGGAGGGGGGGGGGGGGGGAGGGGGAGGGAGGTGGGGGGCCGGGGCTAGGAGGCAGAGGGCCAGGGCTGGGAGAGGGTGGGGAGGGGGGAGGAGGGGGCACGGGGGGGCGGTTGAAGCCACGGCTGGAGCAGGATTGGGGCAGGCCCAGCGACATCAGGTCCAGGACACCCTGGTTGGAGGGCAGGTTCAGGCCAATGGTGACGGTGGAGGCAGGCCAGTATCCATTGCTGGTGGGGTCCAGGTTCACATGGAAGTTGTTGGTGTAGGTGGTGGTGGTAAAGGGGGAGGTGCCAATGGGGTTGGTGGCATTGAAGGTAGCGAGGATAGACGCTGAACCAGCTGCCATGGAAAAGACTGTGGGCGACACAACGTTCATGTCT
Organism: Haematococcus lacustris; assembly: GCA_030144725.1. Lineage (NCBI taxonomy): Eukaryota > Viridiplantae > Chlorophyta > Chlorophyceae > Chlamydomonadales > Haematococcaceae > Haematococcus > Haematococcus lacustris. Next base: position 3,795,374 of record JASKMD010000014.1, on the reverse strand, counting down.
GCGCAGCCGCAAGCTGAGCTGGCACGGGTGATGGTGGTGGCGCTCAGCACATTGGTGACGTTGATGTTGGTGTGGGAGCCGGAGGGAGTGCCGGACACTGCAAGTCTGGTGGGAACACCGACATTACTGGCATAGTCTGCGGCCTGGCAGCCAGGGGACAGGGAAAACTTGGTGACGGTGAACAGCGGCTGGATGGCCAGCTGGGGGGCGGCAGACAGGTCCTTGGTGAACTGGGGGCCAGTCAGCCTGGTCAGGTTGGCAGGGGCAGCGCGGGGGTAGCAGCCAGGGCCCTGGGGCAGCTGCCGGGGTTCCCCTGTCGAGTAGTCCAGGAAGCGGTACTCAGCCACGTTGGGGTTGCACACACTCTTCAGGTCAATCTGGTAGGTGAAGCAAGACCACAGCCTGCACATGAACAGAGCACAGAGTAGGCAATGTGACACACGCGTGGCCAGTGTGGAACACGCATGGCCAGTGGCACTGGGGTCGGTCTGTAGACATCCTGTGTACTCAACGGGTATATATGAAGATACAATGTCATGGACAACAAAAGAACCGAAGACGCTGCAGGGTGGGGTCTCACCTGTTGTCGTCGCCGCCAAACCTATCGGAGCTCAGCAGGTTGGTGTACTGGGGGAACTGTGTCTGGCTCTGCAAGTTCTCCAGCGCGTCCCAGACGAACAACGAGCCAACGGTGGGGCCGCTGGCAGTGCCGTTGTAGTCGGCACGGGGCTGGGCGTGCAGGTACTGGCCGTTGAAGAGCGAGTTGAAAAACAAGGGGGGGACATTTGGGTCGGGTCCGATACCACGGGTGGCAGGGAAGGTGGCGTTCAGGGACACGGTCAGGTACAGGATGTCGTTGTAGTCTTTGAAGATATACAGGATGCCGACCTGCAGCAGGGTGTGCAAGCCGACAAGATCAGACAAAGGAATATGATGTGGTGACAAATGCAAAACTAGGCTGACAAAGGCAAAACTAGGTGTTCGACTAGGCTTTGCATGACCAGCATGACCATTACCTTGTTGTATGAGAAATCAGGAACAAACGGGGGGGCAGGGGACGGGGACTTGTCCACCAGGTCCAGAGTGATGACCTTGTTGTCACAGGCGTTGGTCAGGGGCAAAGTCCAGGGGTAGCTGGGAAAGCCAGCACCGGGGATCATGCACTGGGTGGATACGCTGCCCCAGCTGTCAGCAGTCTGCAATGGCACAAGCAGACAGGGGACAGACTGGTGATGGGTAGTGGTTCAGTACATGCATAAAATGCTTCGGAGTGTGGTTCAGCTCATGCAGGGCATGCAGCTGTGCTGCACAGCATGCAGGTGTGCAGCACCTGTGAGCACATGAGCATGTTGGTACCAGTCTAGATGTGGCACCCACGTTGCACTGGGTGGGTTTCGGCGAGCTTGCGCCATAGCTGTTGCTGGTGCACACTGGGGTGGTCTGGACGGCGTTGAGGCCATAGGTGGCAGGGCCGTCCACACCACAGGTCGGAGCAGGGGTGTTGGAGTTGGAGACGGCGCAAGTGATAGGGTCAGAGAGGCACTTCCCGCCGGTGGTCAGCGGGTAGCGCCTGTAGCTGAAGGGACCACCAGAACCGTCTGCGCCACCGTAGACATTGCCCCAGTTGCGAGTGCCCCAGGTCTGTACTGCGGGAGTGGACGGAGCGGTGGTGATGGCCGTGTTGGCGCCACCCTCTGCCAAGCGGCACCAACGGGCTGCGGCAAACTGGTTGGGTGAGGTGACAGAAGAGGTGAAGGGGCAGGAGGCAGTAGAAGGAACGAAGGAGCGCAGGTCGGGCTGGGCTGCCACGAAGGCGAGCGTTGTCGTGAGGACAGCAGCCAGCAGAGCTGACCGTGCCAACGCGTGTAGTGCCTGCGGTTCAGTGGAGCGGTTACCAGCTTTGTAAGATGGAATGGGCATCCTGCCATTAGCGCAACCTTGCATCACTGGCTGGTGGAAGACACGGTGACCCTCACCTCTGGAGAGCTTGGGAAAGAAAGGTGCCTTCAGGGCAAAGTGGGTGTGCAGCGACTCAGCCGAGTGCAACTCTTGTCAAGAGCACACCTGTCTGGCAGCACGGCAGCGGGGCTCGCAGCAAAAGTCCCCAGCAGTACAGTGACGGTGTGACGTTCTGCGCGTGTTGTAATCCGGCCAGTTCGCCTGCCGCCACCTGGCCGGGTCGTGTCCACGCTCCAAATCATGTCTCTCCCTCCCTCAAACCCCGCCAGCATGCTGCGAAAAGCTGCAAGCCAGCAGTACAGCCTGCTCCCGGTGCAGGGACCTGTTCCGGCTCCAGGGGGGGGGGGGGCTGTACACAGTGTGCAGTTCAAGAATGCCTGGACCCAGGTTCTGCTGCGCCCCCTCTCCTGCAGCCCACACCACAAACTAGAGTACAAAGACGAAATCACGGGCTATGCAACGATTCAGGGTTCAGTGGTGTGCATTGCCTTGGCGCGGATTGCCTTGTCATCAGGGGACCTGTAGCTTTCTCGCTTCGGGAGCGCGCGCCGCACATCGTCGGTGCTGGTAGCTGGTAGAAGTCCAAGCCGCAAGCCGTGCAAGCCGTGCAAGCCGCAAGCCGCAAGTCAGGCTAGACAAGCAAGGCAAAAAAAAGCCATTTTTCGGACGGACCTAACTGACTCTTTACACCGCTTCACGATGTAAGATTGGCACGCCTTGACGCAGCGCCGCGCACGTTAGCATCGGCTCAGAGGAACAGGCCTATGTTGATTGGCTGGTCCGCGACCCCGTCCAATGTTCGGGGGCCCCGACCAGCACACAACGCCAGGAGCGCTCTATCGCTCTTATTTGCGCCCTAAAGTATGTGTGCTGTTGCGGTGATGTCCTCGGCGATGTCCAGGTGCCTACTGGGTGTCTACAGTGTGTGCTACATGCTGCTTGCTAGAGGCTTGTCTCATGGCCGGGTTGAGGGGGTACGCCGTGAGGCTTTGGGCCTGAAACTTCTTCAGCAGCTAGCTGTACCACAAACTCACACCCTGGCGCTGACTCGACCTCATCGTGCACCAGTTCGGTCAATGGCGAGTGGTAGTGTGGGACACACTGCCAAAAGCATCAACTGTATGCCAAACGTGCCAAACGCCTTGCAATGCACACCGGGGGAACCACATTGGGCCCTACCACAGATGTTTCATCTTTTGCAAGCGGAATGACATGTCCGCTGGTACTGAATCAGGATAAACATAATTCGCCTCAGATTTCCCATGCCAGGGCCTTTTCGCCCCGAATGATGGCCTTTTCGGCAACCCAATGTAGGAAGAACAAAAGCGATGAAGCTACTCCTGCCGTCGGAGTCGGCGATGGACCTTTCGGTCGATGACAGCCGCAATTGAAGCATATTAAGCTATGCCCCATCGCTCGAAGCGAAGCCTTGCTGGGTCCGCTGTAATGGCTGAGCGTATAGCCATTGGTCGTGCTCCATGGACCCGCACTGCTGGCTTCATCGCTAATCAAGCCCAGGCAAGGCAGCCCAGCCCAGCCCAGTCCAGCCAATGTGCCCTTCACCATACCGATGCATGTGGTGTTGCATTGTTGCCTTCAGACGCTGAATGATACCAAACAACGGCTACAAGAGGTGCAGGAAGAGAATGCACGGGAGAAGCAAGACTGGCAGCAGCAACAACAGGACTGGCAGCAGCAGCACCATGACTGGCAGCAGCGGCAGCAGGACTGGCAGCAGCAGCACCAGGACTGGCAGCAGCGGCAGCAGGACTGGCAGCAGCAGCAGCAGCTGTTGGAGAAGCAGCTCCATGACCTTCTGCAGCGGGCTGACATCCATGCCCACATCATTGTTGTCTCTGCTGCAAATGAGCTGGCACGATTGAAGGTACGGCCAGCCATAATTAGCCTCGTTCCTGCCATCCAGCCAACCTTCAACCTTGCATTTTATCCTTCACCCCCATTGATTGTGCAGGAACAACTGAATGTAGCCCAAGCTCGATTGGCTCACCACGCCTCGGGTGCTGAGCAGCTGCAGCAGTCAGTGGTGAGGCTTACAGCGGCAGTGTGCGCTGCAGATGCCCGTGCTGTTGCAGCCGAGGCCTCGTCTATAGAGGCCGCTGCTGTAGCGGCAGATGCCAGCTCTGATGCCCATGCATCAGCAGCATTGCTGGAGCAGGAGCGACAGCTGAACGCAGCCTTGCTTGAGGAGACAGAGCTGCTGCACCAGCATGTAGCCATTGCTGATGCAGCAACCATGGCAGCCATGGCAGACGCAGAGGACAAGGGCGTCCGGCTGAGGGCATGCATGGCAGACTCCAAGCAGTTGCAAAAAGAGTGTAGTAATCTGATGAAGCGAGTGGCAAGGAGAGACCAGGCCTTACAGGAGCTGCGTGCAGCCCAAACAGCCCAAACAGCTATTGCACAGGAGCAAGAGCAGCCCCCGGCTGCCGCCAGCAACTGTGAACATGCCTGCAGCCGCCCGCATCAGACCGTACAGCTATGCCACACACAGGTGGCTGCGCATGGTACAGCAGCGTACAAGACCTCCTATCTGCTGCGAGCATTGCAATTGCTTGTGGCCTGCCAGCTGTCCTTCAACAAGGTGCAGCATGCCATCACCTCATCCCTTGGCCTACACCTCATGCCTGGTCAGGAGCTGATTGACAGAGTGCCTTCCGGCAAGACGCTCAAGCGAGCCATGGACAAGATTGTCGAGACAGTTAACAAGCTCCAAGCCCGTGAGTTACAATCGATCCATGAATCATGCATAACATACATTGAGGACATACATTGCATCTCATGCTGTCAAGCTGCCAGCTGACCAAACGTTTTTTGTGTTCATTGTAGGTCAATGTGAAGAAGTGGGTGTCGGTGCTATTGCATTCGACAGCAAGGGTGACCACATGGTGGTGCTTACACAGTTCACTCGCCTCCAACGCCTTCCCGTTGCTGCCCTTGCTCCACTGCCATCACCTCCACCCCTACCACCACCTCCAAGCCCAACCCTAAGCCAGGACTACCCTACTGCTACCTTCACCCCTACCTCATCCCCACCCCTACCCCCAGCACCCAGGTCTCGTGTGGCCAGAGCTGTCAAGCCTCCACTTCGTTTGTCGGACTATGTCCAGCCAGGCCACCGCTCCGCACCACCACCACCTCCCAGCAACACTGTCCCCTCTGTGGTCTCCACTCCTACAGCCGGTGGCCCGGCAGCCCGGGCTGCTGGACCCCCCTCCTCCACCTCAAGCCGGGGTGCAGCTGCGAGCGTGTACACAGCGATGCATTGTGTGGTGGGCTGCGTTGACCTGCCTAAGCATGACGCCAAGAGCCAATGCCAAGCCTTGATCACATGCCTCAGCAACTCTGGCTACTGGTCAGCAAAGATCAGGATTCTCTTCGCCGTGTGTGACAGCGCAAATGCAAATGTGGGAGAGCAAGGTGGAGTGGTGAAGCTCTTGTCAGCAGCAGCAATCAGCGCCGGCCACCAGCAGCACCCTATCTACGTGGTGCACTGCTACGAGCACATCCTGCATAACGCGGTGCGCCACCTGTGCGTGCACTTTGGCAAATCTGCACACATGCAGCGCCAGGGTCACAACAGCGCCCTATGCTGGCTGCTAGACCATGTCAGCATGGTCTTCCGCAAGCACCCCCCACCTGGCTCACGGAAGGTAGAGGAGGCCTGCCTCACCCGCTGGGGCACCTACTGCCGCATTGCTGTGTGGGTCCTAGAGTACTACCAGCCAATGCTGGAGGTGTTGCAGCCGCTCTGCCTAGCTGACAGCATAGCAGGGCAGCAGAAGGTCTACCAGTGCCTATTTGCTGAGCTGCTGAAGCCTGTGCATATGGTGCAATGCGCCGTGCTGGCTGCTCTTAACCGTGCGGTGCTTGAGGAGCAACAGTTGTGGGCGCAATCAAACAGCAGCAGGTGGATGTGCCACTGGCACACCCACCATGAGCACATCATGTGTGTGCTGCTGGCAGCCACAGTTGAGCCCCGCATGGTGTTGAGGGAGGCCTACTCCTTGGGCTGCTGGTATGGGGACCAGGTGACAGCCAGGGTGCAGTGGGGGAGCCAGTGACAGCAGAGCAGGTAGACGAGCTGGTCTTGGAGTTGGTGGGCGTGTTGGGAGAGTACTACACAAAGCGCATGCACTTCTTGGGGGACTTTCCCTACCTGGCTGCCGCCCTTGGTGACCCTTCTCCAGCAGCCAGGCAGCGAGGAGCTAGCCGAGTGTTGCAGTATCTCTCAGCCACTGGACCTGCCCTTGACATGGAGGACGACCCTCTGCAGCTCTTCAAGCTCCAAGCTGATCTGCAGGTGTGTAACAAGCATCGTTGTATGAGGCATTGAGGGCACTACACTGTGTATGGTGCCAACACCATGGTGTTCATGCACAGCATGCTTTTGCAACGCCACAGTCCACATGGCCCTGACCTCCTGATTGTGTTGCTCAGGAGCTGGAGGCAACAGGCATAATCACAGCACCATTGGAACAGCTACTCAGCCGCTACTTCAGGCCAGTCCACATCACCAATGCAGCAAGCGAGACAGCATTGAAGCCCCTCAATAATGACATGGTGTCACGCATGAAAGAGGAGGGTGTGTCAGGACGCATCAAGATGACAGTGGAGGACACCAACAGCTGGTTGAGTGACTACCTGTCAGATGATGCCCTGGGTGGTGCAGCCAGCCATGCGGATGCCCTGGGAGCTGCAGCCAGCCATGCGGGTGCCCTGGGTGGTGCAGCCAGCCATGCGGGTGCCCTGGGTGGTGCAGCCAGCCATGCGGATGCCCTGGGAGCTGCAGCCAGCCATGCGGGTGCCCTGGGTGGTGCAGCCAGCCATGCGGGTGCCCTGGGTGGTGCAGCCAGCCATGCGGGTGCCCTGGGAGCTGCAGCCAGCCCTCTAGGTGCTCAGGGTGGTGCAGCCAGCCCTGCTGGTGCTCAGGGTGGTGTAGTGTCTAAGCCTTTGCACACAGCCAAGCAGGCATCACAGACACGCAAGGTGTTGCGGGCTATGCAACGCATCACCCTCCCGGTGAAGTTGCCCACAAGGGAGGAGTACAGCTCAGCAGCAAGCGCAAGGGATCAAAACACAGCACGACAGCAACGGCTGGCGGACATCACCAACAAACTGCAGCATCTTGAAGACACAGCTAGGCAGGTGTACAATCGTCAGCAGCCACACCTACCAGCCTTGCCACAGAAGGGCATCATGCTGAATCACCTCAAGCAGCTTTGTGTCCGACTGAACCTAGCCACCAAGGGTACAAAGAGTAGAATCCAGTGCTTGGAAGCAATCTCACAGCATCAGCAACAGCAGCATCAGCAAGCCCCAACAGTGGCAGCACTCACCCCTTCGAAGCGCCATGCTCCCGACAACGTTATGCGAATGCGCTGACAACAAAGCTTGCCTTTGTTGCCGAGCCCAGCCCTGCCCTGCCCAGCCTTAATTAGCCTCTTGGATACGGTGTTGACCTTGAGCCTAGCCCTTGCAAGTGCCAGAGCCCTAGCATGCATGCAGTGAATGCCACACAACACAAGTGACCGGTTACAGAGAACACAAGTGACATTTAACTGAGAACACAAGTGTAGGTTGGATGTTATAATAATGTAATGATGTGAGGTTAGATGTAATGATGTATGGTTGAGGGCCGGACGGGCCAGCCGCAAACAGCTTTTTAGGCAAAGTCCACCGCACATGTTATGAGATAGGAGGGTTCGGAGATGGTGATTGTGATTGCGGGGCATTACTAACATTCACAGCTTTGCGGGAGCTAGGAAGCCGAGCTACCCAGTACAACCGACTGAACGGACCTGGCTAGCGAGAGAGACGGGCCCCGGCCTTAGACTTAATATGTATGTCTGTAGCTACCTATAGCGACCTTGTTGCGTGGACACAACTTTAGGCCCAAACAACCATGTTCAGCCTGCGGGCCTGCGCTTCAACGCCGCTAACTTTTCTAGCACGCTGAAGCTAGCGGTGCAACCGCGGTAGCAAATGGTGTTGTGAGTGTGGAGAACAGCATGGTACCCAATTTTCCCCTTGCTTGTCTAGCCTGACCGCAAGCCGCAAGCCGTAAGCCGCAAGCCGCATTTGCGGCGCCGCCAGCAGTTTCCCGTGCTGTCCTGTCCCGCGCCCGACATGGCCAAACCTACCCCCCTCAGCAACTCCTTCGCTGCCCTCGCCTCTTTCCCATCGACCAGGCCTCGGCCTCACTCCTACAATTTAGTCCCTGCGTTTGTCCCTGCGTTCTACCGACCTTGTCCGATCGGGCTGAAAATTTGATAGATGGGAAAATTCGAAATCATGGGCTATGCAGCGGTTAAGGGTTCAGTTGTGTGCACCTATGGGGCGTCCATCTATGTATCTCAACATTCACCGATCTTCTGGTTCCAGCACTGGTAGAGCTGGCACCACTGGGCTTGCAGCTGTTCTCGATTCAGTTGTGTGCACTCTTATGTGTGCGTGCCGTCACGAGGAAGGGCCGCCACCCATTGTGTCTCATTCAATCTTGCCGGTACGTGTCACTATGCCCGGCTGTACCCGCTGCTCGCATTCAGATAGCAGGTGCAGGCTCAGACTGAGCAAGTGCCTGCGGCATCGCGGGCTGGGGTCTGCAGGGTGTGTTCGTCATCTGCAGTACTGCCCACTGCCTCGTCCTCCTCACAATCCAGCACAAACATCTGGCCATCTGCACTGCTGACGGCCACCATGCCCCGTGTGCCACTGGCGAGTAGTGGGGGCACCAGCAGTGGCGAGTAATGGGGGCACCAGCTCTGCCCCTAGCTGCAGCCACACCTACGAGGAGGTCAGCCGGGCTTGCCCTGCAGCCAGGGATGTGTGTCACCGGCAGTGATGGCCCAGGGGCAGGTGGGGCGGCTGCGTTACAGCCTGGCACAGACCAAGTCCTGAGACCCAGGGTTGACTGCCGCACAGCCGCTGCTGCGTGCATGTCTCCTAGTCCTGTGAGCCCTGCAGCAACAACGCGCCTTGCAGCCCCCGCCTGCACTGCAGCCAGAGTATTGGTGGCGCCTTGCGCCAAGCATGCCTGCGAGGACCAGGCAAGCACTGGGCTGGTGAGGGGCAGTGCAAAGCAGCCTCAAGCAGTGCTGGCGCCATGTGTGGAGTGTAGCACGAGAGGAGGGCTGGCTGCTGCACTGGGGAACAGGCAGCAACATGTCCACTCCGGCTAGGGGGGCTGTGGCAGAACACATGTGCTGTAGTGTGCGCTCATGCTGTTGCCAACCCCACCCACCTCCAGCAGTGACCCCCAACGCCACCAGTCCTGGACCTCGCACAGCTGCACTGCATCACCATGCTGCTCGGCCATGATTCTTCTTTGCCAGGATTAGTCTCTGCTGCTTGTCTGGCTAGGAGGAGCAGCAGCTTGTATGGAGCCAGGTCAGGGGCACACACACCCAGAGAGAGTAACACCAGCAGAGCCTGGGTGTGTGTCCAGCAGTGTCTTCTTCGCGCTATGCCCCATGCGACCAGGCCCCATGCGACCAGGCGACCAGGCGCGTGAGGCACATAGCTGCAGGGCCCTGGCTGTACTGCGGGGCAGCGGGTAAGGCTTGGCAGCACGGCGGCTGGCCACACTGACTATCCTCATCAGCGAGAAATAGCTGAGGGTTGAAAGCAACGCCCATGTCACCGCCATGCATGTGTGCACCTGAGCTGTCGGGCCGTAGGATGGTGCAGCGCAGCTGTGGTTGCCAGCAGGTTGCCTCTTGCATGCTAGGGATGGGAGCCAACCCTGGCAGAGCAGGGTGGCAGGGTGAGGGCCTGTACTCTGGGCTGCGCCTGGCCTGCTGCAGGTCCCTGACACCCAGGACCCAACTGCCAGCTGCCTACTCCTCCTGTATGCTGACGACGTGATGCTCCAGGCTGGCAGTGGTCAGCCTGGAGGTGGCAGCAGGTGGTGCATGCGGCAGCTCTGCAATTGTGGGGCACACAAACCAAAGCCACCAAACTACTAAACAAGCTCACTAGACATGCATGGGCCCAGGCGGAAGCTCCTCCCTAAACAAACTGCACGCCGGCTTTGCCGGAGTAGTCTTCTCCTTCTTCTACATCGAAAGATGTTGTTTTATGCCCTAACCGCCCACACCAACCACAGCATAGGGCCGTGTAGAACATACCAGAGGACTCAGTGCCCTGCTTGGAGTAATCAGGGTTGACATGATTTTATCCGTGCAGCCTTCATGCCAAACAAAAATGAGGTTTTGCTACGTCAATTATGGTTCGCGATGCCCGTGCATTGATGGGATTGCCGATCCTTCCAAGCAGCCCCAAGCGCCGCGCCCCCATCTCGCAGCGGCGCGTGAGGCACATAGCCGCAGGGTCGAATGCCCAAGTAGGTGTGCGCATAGCGCGTTGCCGTGCATTGACCGTGAAAGCTTATCTAGCTTGCCTGCCTAGCAGGGCCCTGTGCAATGGATCAGCATGGCAGAGGTGCAGCTGGCGCACAGCAATTGGAGCGCGCTCCTCCACCTGCTACACCTGGCTGCCTTCATGGGCCGGCGCAAGCCAGACATGGCTGTGCAACTGGCAGGAGCCGGAGCTGCTCGTCTCCTGCTAGGTGCCCCGCCGCCCTGAGTGCTACCCAGCTGATGCCTCCACCTCACCGTCAGCACACCAGCCTGCCTGTCCCGCTGACCCCTCCTGCCTCAGGGCTGTGCCCTACCCCTGCGCGCCCTTGACCCTACCCCTGAACTGCCCTGCCCACGCAGACGTGCTCCGCGCCGTGCTGTGCTCGGGGGCGGGCCCCGGCGGCTCCGCGCTGCTGCTGGGCGAGGCCTGCGGGCTGCTGCTGGTGTTGGCCCAGGCCGATGCAGCCGCGTGTGCGCGCCACGTGTTGAGTGGGCCTGGGGTAGGGCTGCTGCTGCTGGCCGCAGCCTGGCCGCAGGGGGACAGCCAGGACGCGCCGCCCAGCGCTGCAGGTCATCAGGCACTACGTGGGCAGTGGGCCAGGTGGGTGCTCCCAGGTGTGACCCCCTGGTATGACCCCCTTGGTGTGACCTCCCTGGTGTGACCCCCCTGGTGTGACCCCCCTGGTATGAACCCCCTGGATAGGACGTCCAAGGAGCAAAGCAGGTGGTAGTGGCGCAGCAGCAAGGGCCAGGCTGTGAAGGGCTGCAAGGGCTGCACACAGCGGAAGGCCACCAGGGCGGGTGCCGCCGCCACACCGGACGCTGACCCGCTGCCTCCATCCGCGCACCAGCTGCCCGAGTCCCTGTCCAGCCCCTGCCGCTGCAGTGTACTGTGAACAGCTGCTGACGCATGGCGCCCTCCCGGCCCTGCCGCTGCTGCTGCACGACCCCAGAGCTGGCTGCGACCTGGTGCTGGTTCAGGTGCGCAGCCTGACCTGACCTGGCAGCAAGGGCGCATGACGGACAGCCAGCCCCCACCTGCTGCCCTGACCTCCCCCTGCCCACCCCCCCTCCGCCTGCACCCCTGATGGCTGCCCCCTACTGACCTGGCTGGCTGCAGGACGTGCTGCTGAGCCTGCTGGGACTCATGCAGGCGGAGGTGGCGCTGGGGGGGCAGCAGGGAGGGGGAGGGGGGGGGGTCCCCGCCCACGCTGCTGCCCTGCCTGGTGCCGCTGCTGCACCTGACCTGCCAGCCGAGCTGTCGGCAACTGGCCCCCCTGAGTGCCCTCATCATCAGGTGCGGCCAGAGGCAGGGGCAGAAGGAGGGGCAGGGCAGCCCTCAGCGTTCCCACAGGGGCAGGGGCAGGGGCAGGGGCAGGGGCAGGGGCAGGGGCAGGGGCAGGGCAGCCCCCAGCGGTTCTTGCTCTCTTCCCTCCCTGGCTGCTGCCATGGCTTTGCTCCTCTTCCTGCTCCTCACCCTCCTCATATTCACCCTCCTGCACCTCACCCTCCTTGCCTGCTGCCTGCTGCCCCCAGACTGCTGCTGCTGCGCGCTGCCTGGTGCAGACTGTTGCATGAGGCAGCGCTGCAGGACGATGAGGCCAAGCAGCAGCTGGTGCAGCAGGGGGTGCTGCAGCTGGTGGTGCAGGCAGTGCAGGAGGGGGGGACAAGCGGCCTGGCCCCCCCTCCTGCCCCCCCGCCCCTCTCTGTCCCACAGCCACAGCCAGACCAGGGACCCCCCCAGCCCTACCCACCCCCACTGCTGCTTGATGGCCGGCTTGCGAGTGCATGGGAGAGGCTGCTGGCGGTCCTGCTGATCCGCACAGTGGAGCGGCGGCAGGCTGAGACCCCAGTGGGATGGCCTCTGTGGCCGCCTGGCGCTGACCAGGCTGAGGGGGCGGGGGGGGACCACCCAGCAGCCGCTGCAGCCCCAGGCACTGACGCAGCTGGACCCACAGGGGGGGGGCAGGCAGCCAGGAGGCCGGTGCCTGGCCTGCCCTGGCGGCAGTGCTGCTGGCCAGCCAGAGGGAGGGGGGGGCGGGGCGGGCCCTGGACCCTGCCCTGCACCAGCTGCTGCTGAGCCTGGTCCCCTGGGAGGGGCAGGGGCAGGGCCAGGGTCAGAGCAGCAGGGCAGGGCAGCCAGCAGGGGGTCAGGCGGGCGGCCAGGCGGGGTGTGAGAGCGGGCCGCCCTTCCCCCCTGCCCCCGCTGGGCCTGCCGCCCCTGACTGCCCTGGTGTCCTGGCTGCTGCTGCCGGTGCTGAGCCCTGGCCCCGCCCCCCCTGAGGCCCTGGGGCTGCAGCTGGAGGCCGTGGCCTGCCTCAGGGCGCTGCTGGCTGACCAGGAGCAGGGCCAGGCCGCTGCACTGCAGGCAGGCCTGCTGCCACCACTGCTGCAGGTGGGGCTGGGGGGGGCAGCAGCAGGGGGGGCAGCAGCAGGAGGGTGGGGGCAGGGTGCGGCGCGGGGGGCGGCAGGTGCACTGGCCTGGTGCAGCCGCCTGGCCGCCTTCCCCTGGGGGTCCCCTCTGCTGCCGCCTGCTGCTGCTGTGGGGCCAGGGCTGCTGCCTTGGCTCCACTGTGCCCCGGCTGCTGCCCCAGCTGCTGCCTGCTGCCCTGGCCCTGCCTCCTGCCCTCTGACACCAGCCAGCCCCTCGCCTCACTGCCCTGCAGCTGGTGCGCGAGGCGGAGCTGCAGCTGGCCTGGCAGGCGGTTGAGGTGGTTGGCACCCTAGCCGCTAGCGCCCCCCTCCGGCAGCAGCTGGTGGATGAGGGGGCGGTGGAGGCCCTGGTCGAGCTGCTGCAGGTCAGGGGGGGCAAGGGGGGCAGGGGGCAGTGGCCCAGGAGGGGGGGGGGAGGGGCAGGGGGGCAGGGGGGCGCAGGGGGGGCAGGGGGGGCAGGGGGGGCAGGGGGGGCAGGGGGGGCAGGGGGGGCAGGGGGGGCTGTGTACCGCTTGAGTGGGGTGCAGGGCACAGGGGAGGGCACCTGCCCAGAAGGTGACTCCCACACCCTCCTGAGTGGGTGAGTGAGTGGGAGAGTGTAGCTATGTGAGGGTGTGTGAGTGCGTGTGAGAGTGTGTGATGTGTGCAGGAGTGTGGTGACGCGCTGCACCTGCTGACGGTGCGCAAGCAGCTGGCCGAGCATGCAGTGCGCGGCAGCAGCCCCGCCAGCCCCGCCCCGCACTCAGCCTTTGCTCACCCGGGGCAGGCAGCGGGCGCACCGGGCAGGCGCAGGGTGGGTGGGGTGGGGGCCGGGGGGGGCGAGCTGGAGGCCGGGGTGCCGGGGGGGCAGGGCAAGCTGGCAGGAGGGGGCTGGTGGAGCGGGGGGGTCCCAGGCCAGCTTGGGGTGGGACAGTGTGAGGGAGGGGGGGAGGGGGGGCCACGGCCATGGGCAAGGGGGTGGCTGATGAGGTGAGGGTGTGTGTGTGTGTGTGTGTGTGTGTGTGTGTGTGTGTGTTGTGGTGCAGGTGCAGCTGGTGGGGCTGCAGGCGGTGGGCGTGCGCGGCTCCGCCTGCCTGTATGCCCCCCACGCGCCCTGCACCCTGTGCGACTACTGCTGCCCCTCAGCCTGCATCAGGGCCTTGCTGCAGCTGGCTGGCCCGGCAGGGGGGCCGCCAGCCCCAGGGGGTGGGAGGGTCCTGCCCGGCAGCAGGGGCAGCAGCAGCAGCGGGGGCGGTGGGGCGGGGGCTGTGTGCCGGCCTGCAGACGTTGCGGCGCGTCTGTCCCGGTGCGGTGCGCTGTACTGCCTGTTCCTGCTGCTGCACCACGAGCTGTGCGGGGCGCACCACAGCAAGCTGGCCAGCAGCCTGGTGCTGCTGCTCAACTGGATGCTGGCCTCAGGCCTGCCCCTGCAGGTAAACCCTGGTGCTTAGGGGTGGTTAGGGGTGGTTGGGGGTGGTTAGGGGTGGTTGGGGGTGGTTAGGGGTGGTTGGGGGTGGGAAGGGGTGGGAAGGGGAGGGAAGGGGAGAGTGAGGGGGGGCAGCTGGCGTGCAGGTAGCTGGCGTGCGCACTGCCCCAGTTCTAATGCTGCTGCTGCTGCTGCTGCTGCTGCTGCCCCTTCTGTGCCCACATCTCGCCCACACCCTGGCCTGAGGCTGGGTTCAGCTGCCCGCCCCCTGCCCCCTGCCCCCCCACCTCCAGCCCTGCTGCCCTGTCCCCCCGGGCCCCCTTGCCCCCTGGCCCTCCCCCTTGGCTGCAGGACGAGGTGCGCAAGGCTGGGGGTCTGGCCATCCTGGTAGCGCTGCTGCAGCAGGCAGTGGGCAGCAGCGGCATCACCGACATCTTCCAGCTGCGCGTGCTGCTGTGCTCAGCCCTGGAGCGATGCCTGGCAGGTGGGGGGGGGGCGGGCGGGGGGGGCAGCAGGAGGAGGCAAGGGGAGGGGGAGGAGGACGGCCAGTGAGGCAGGCTGGGGCTCAGCAGCGCTGGCAGGGCTGACTGGCAGGTCTGGCAGGAGGCAGGGAGGCCGGGCCAGGCCCTCAGGGGGAGGGGGCCTCAGGGGCAGGGGGCCCACACCCCAGCGGCTGGTGCAGTCTGCCTGCCTGCCTGCCCCCATAGCCACTCTCATCAACAAGCTCGGGGAGGGGAGGGGGGGAGGGGGACAGGAATACTAGGGGTCAAAGGGGGGGGGGCCAGGCAGAGTAGGGCGTCGAGGTGCAGGGCGGTCCGTCCTGCCCCCCCTCCTCCTCCTCCTCCCTCCTTCCCAACTGCCTGCTGCTGCCCTGCACTGGCCCTCCACCTTTCCTGCCAGGACCTCCTGCCTTGCCTTTCCCCCCGGGCCCCCGCAGGCAATCCCGCCAACCAGCTGCTTGCGCGCGAGCATGGCCTCATCCCCCCCCTGCTGGCGCTGCTGGGCGGTGCGGTGGAGCAGCAGCAGCTGCACGTGCTGGACGACGACGAGCAGGTGGCTACAGGGGGAGACAAGGGGGGGGCAGGGGCAGGGGCAGGGGCAGGGCAGGGTGGGGTGGGGGGTGCTCCTGGTCGGCTGTTCTGTTGATTGCCCCGCCTGGCTGTGTCCTGCTGCAGGTGTCTGTGGCTGCGCTGGAGCTGCTGGCCGCCTGCTGCCAGGGCTGCAGCGGCAACCAGGCAGCAGTGGTGGCAGGGGGGGGCCTGCGCCTGCTGCACGGCCTGCTGACCAGGGAGCACCCGGTGAGCCCCCCCACCCCCCTCCTCCCGCCCCCCTCAGCCCCTGCTGGCCCAGCTCCCCCCCGCTTTGCTCCCTCTGCTGCCCCAGCCTCTGTTCTAGCCAGACCCTGATAGGCCTGCCGGCCGCAGCCGCCGCAGCCCAGGATCAGCAGCGCACAGGCAGGCAGGCAGGCGGGCAATCAGGGAGGCAGGCAGGCAGGCGTAGGGCACTGCACCAGGGTTCAGGCCAGGCTGGCCTCACTGCCTCACTGCCTCACTGCCTCACTGCCCCAGCCCGCGTGTTGAGCCAAGGACTGCAGCGTCCCCAATGCTGCGCACCCCACCCCTGTGGCTGTGTGTGTGCGTGTGCCCCCCCCCCCCCCTCCCCCCCCCCCTCCCCCCCTCAGGGCCGCTGCAGCCCGGCCGTGGTGTGCGCTGCCGTGCGCTGCCTGGGCTTCCTGGTGGAGGGCAGCCAGGCGGCGGCGGGCGGCGCTGATGGGCGGGGGGGCGCTGCCACGCCTGGTGCAGGCAGCGGAGGCGGCACCAGACTCACCCCTGGCGCACTGTGAGGGGGGGGCAGGGGGGGGGCGGCAGGGGCAGGGGGCAGGGGCAGGGGCAGGGCTGTAGGCCCGCATTGATGGCGTGTGGAGCAGCTGGCGAGGTCTACCCAGGCCTTCCACCTAGGATGATGGCGGGGGGGAGGGCCTGCACCCTGAGCAGCCAGGCTGAGGGCTTCACAGCCCTGGAGGCTGCCACCGCCTACAGCCAGGCCCCTACACCCCCGGCCCTGGTCCAGGCCATGTGAGGGAGGCTGTTCAGCGCTGAGTCCCCCCCTCAGCGCCCCCCCCGCCTCCCCTGCTGCTGCTGCTGCTGCTGCTGCTGCTGCTGCAGGCCTGGTGTACACCTGCATCGCCCTGGTGCGCCACTGGCCCGAGGGCAAGGCCCGGGTGCTGGCCGCCGGCCTGCTGCCGCTGCTGCTGCGCATGCTGGCTGCCCAGGCGCCTGCCTGCGTCATGGCCGCTGCCCAGGGCCTGTACTGCGTGTGTGTGGGGGACGTGGACCTGCAGAACGAGGGTGGCGGCGCAGGTGAGGCCGCACAGCCCCCCTCCCTACCGCCCTCACCCCCTCCACCCCCCCCCCCCGCCGCCCTGACCTGGCAACATGACCGCAAGGCAGGGGCAGTGGCGTCCCGTGTCGGCCGAGCGCCGCCTCGGCCGCTGCGCCTGCCCTGCCCTGCCCTGCCCTGCCCACATCACAGCCTAGGGCCCTAGGCCACACAGCCTAGGGCAGCCTCCAGGCGCCTGTCTCACCCCCCACCCTGCCAGCCTGGCCCCTGTCCCCCCTCTCCCCCCTCCCCCCCCCTGCAGGGTGCGCTGCAGGTGCTGCAGGGCCTGCTCAGTGGCCCCGCCCCCCTGGCCGTGCCGGCAGCCTGGCTGGCCTGCTGCCTGCTGCACGGCAACAGCTACGTGAAGAACGCGGCGCGCCAGGCCGGACTGCCACGCCTGCTGGTGCGGGCGGTGCGCTGCGCAGGCCTGGAGCAGCCGCAGCTCACGGTGGGTGGGTGGGTGGGTGGGCCACAGGGCAGGCGGGGCGCAGCCGGGGGCAAGCAGGGGCAACGCATGGGCGGGGGGGCTGGGGGGGCCTAGGGGGAGGGTCAGGCAGGGTCTGGCCCGTGCAGCACCTTGACCCGGCCAGGCCCCTGCCCCTCCACCCTCACGCTGCCACCCCCCAACACCCCCCCCGGCCTGCCCCCGCCCTTAGCAGCAAGCGCTCCCCCCCTGCCAGGCCTGAGGGGGAGGGGGAGGGGGAGGGGGAGGGGGAGGGGGAGGGGGAGGGGGAGGGGGAGGGGGAGGGGGAGGGGGAGGGGGAGGGGGAGGGGGAGGGGGAGGGGGAGGGGGAGGGGGAGGGGGAGGGGGAGGGGGAGGGGGAGGGGGAGGGGGAGGGGGAGGGGGAGGGGGAGGGGGAGGGGGAGGGGGAGGGGGAGGGGGAGGGGGAGGGGGAGGGGGAGGGGGAGGGGGAGGGGGAGGGGGGAGGGGGAGGGGGAGGGGGAGGGGGAGGGGGAGGGGGAGGGGGAGGGGGAGGGGGAGGGGGAGGGGGAGGGGGAGGGGGAGGGGGAGGGGGAGGGGGAGGGGGCGAGGGGGAGGGGGAGGGGGAGGGGGAGGGGGGAGGGGGAGGGGGAGGGGGGTGCAGCACACCCAGTCCACCCAGACCACCTGGCCCTCCCTGCACCTCCTGTGGCCCCCCCTGCCTGCCCATGGCTGCTGCTGCCCCCTGACCCCCTGACCCCTCACACGTAGCCCCCCCCTCTCTGGAGGCATGCACACAGCCGGCTGCACACACCCTCCAGCAGCAGCCCCCCCCCGCACTCCCCCGCCTGCATCCCGCTGCCTTGCCCCCTGCCTGCCCTGGTGACCCCCCTCCCCTGCTTGCCCCTGCTGCCCCGCCGCCCCGCCACCCAGGTTGCCTGCTGCCACGCGCTGGCCCAGCTGAGCAGCAGCAACCACGCCAACCAGGAGGCCGTGGCGGACGAGGGCGGCGTGGAGGCGGTGCTGCTGCTGCTGCGGGCCCTGCTGCGCCCAGGCGACCCAGGCACCCCCGCAGCCAGCCCCCGGCAGCCAGCTAGGCCCCCCTCCTCCCTCCCCCCCACACAGCCGCCGCCACCAGACCCTAGGGGGGGGCCCTCAGGGGGGGCCTACAGGGGACAGCCGGCACGCAGGGCATGGGAGGCCGCCCCCCCTCCCCCTGCTGCTGGCTCTGAGGGCAGCGCCTCCTGTCCTGCTCCGGCCCTGGCTGCTGGGCCTGCGACCCCGGTGAAGCAGCAGGGGGGGTGGGGGGCGGGCGGGGCCGCTGCTGCTGTCCCCCTGGCGGTGGCCAAGAGCCAGCCTGCCGTCCTGGACGCTGCGCTGCGGCTGCTGGCCGCACTCATGGAGTTCAACGCCACAAACCAGCAGCTGGCGAGGTAGGCGGGGGAGGGGGCAGGGGGCAGGGGCAGGGGGGCAGGGGGCAGGGGCAGGGGCTAGGGGGCACGGGGGCAGGGGGCAGGGGGCAGGGGGCAGGGGGCAGGGGGCAGGGGGTTTGAGGGTGATGGGTGTGGGTCAGGGTGTGATGCCCCCCCCCCCCCTCCTGCACGCCTGCCCTGTGGGTTGCAGGGAGAGTGGGTGCCTGTCCCTCCTGACCCACCTGCTGCTGGCAGCGGCGGCTGAGCCCGAGCTGGGGGCGCTGCGTGGTGGCGGGCTGCTGCCCCCCCTGGCGGCTGCCTGCGCCGCAGTGGCCGCTGCAGCCCAGGACTGCGAGGACAACCAGCAGCACCTGGTGCAGGCGCACGAGGACCTGGCCCCCGCGCTGTTCAGGCTGCTCACTGTAGACGGTGCGCAGGGGTAGGGGGGTGGAGGGGTGGGGGGGAGGGAGGAGGGGAGCACAGCAGCGCTTGGCGCCCTGGACCCCCCTTGGCCCCCCTGGCTTGGCGCCCCTTGAGGCCGCTTCATGGGCTGACTGTGCCCTGCTGGTGCTGCTGGTGTGACCTGATGACACCCAGACCTAGCCATGGGCACAGACCGTGAAGATGCCGCTCCTACTGCCACCACACGGTCGTGCCAGCCAAGTCACCCGCTGGCACCCGGCACTCAGCTGCTGGTTGCGGCATGGCGATGTGCGCATCATGATGTGGCCACGCGGTTTAATTCTGCATTGAAGGCGGTGCTGTGCCACGCATCCGTGTGTGCGCCCTTTCCCTTTCCCTGAACCTGAACCTGAGCCTGGACCCTGAGGGCCTCAGGAAGTTGATCTGGTCATCACTGATCGCTATCTGCCCTGCGCCCTCCCCCTTTGCCCGGCCCTTTCTCTCTCTCTCTCTCTCACCTGCCCTGCCCTTCCGCCGCACCCACATCAAGCAGCTGACCTAGCCTGGATGCTGTTGCCCACTGTTGCTGTGTGCTTGGCGCAGAGCCGTACGTGGCACTGGAGGTGGCGCGCGCGCTGGAGTTCACGGCCATCCGCAGCGACCTGGTTCACGACATGCGGGAGGAGCGCGTCGAGTTTGAGGCGGACGCGGTGCGCAGTCTGGTGCGCGTGCTGCATTCCCGCGGTCCGCGCTCTCCGGCCGCCGCTTCATCATCAAACGGCGCAGTGGACAGTCGCCGGGCGAGGAACCCCGCGGACGGGCTGGACCCCACCGCGCCGCCCCTGGTCGCGTCGGAGGTGGTTCGCGAGGCCGCGCGGGTCATGCTGAGCATCGTTGCGGCTGTGGGGGGCTCATCAGACGCGAGTGCTGGTACCGGGGCTGTAGCGGACGCCAAGCCCGGTGCGACTGCCGGCACCAAGCTCAGCGCAGCGTTCGCGTTGTTCCGGCGAGCCAAGCCCAGCAGCGGGCCCCCCGGCCAGTGGGGGTGCGGCAGCGGGCCAGGAGGTGGCGCCAGCGCTGCCCCCAGGCACTGCCCAGCAGCCTGACGCCTCAGCAGCGCCCGCCCGCGCTGCCCCTGAGGTGCCCAGCCTGGCGGATTGAGGGCAACCAGGGGGGCGCTGTCAGGCCAGGCGCAGCAGGTG
>JASKMD010000014.1:3751925-3774883 GCA_030144725.1 Haematococcus lacustris | reverse complement strand
CCTCCCTCCCCCCTCCCCCCTCCCCCCTCCCCCCCTCCCTCCCCTCCCCCCCTCCCCCACCTCCCCCCTCCCCCCTCCCCCCTCCCCCCTCCCCCCTCCCCCCTCCCCCCCTCCCCCCTCCCCCGAACCTGCTTCCACTGACAGTGTGTGCAGGGCTGTGAGCTGGCCCAGCTCAGGGGGCAGGCTGCGCAGGGCGTTGCTGGACAGCCACAGCTTCTGCAGCCGGGTCAGCCCCGGACAGGGTGGCTGCAGGCAGGCAGCTGATGCAGCAGCCGTCCAGGGTCCTGCGCAGAGCACCATGCGCAACTGCCCACCACTGCCAACCATCACCATTGCCCACCACCACTGCCCACCACCACCATCATCATCGTCAGCAGCAGCAGCAGGGTCCCCCTGCGTGACGTGACTGCCCCAGGCAGTCCCACATGCTGAACGTCCAAGTGACAGTGTTGCACGTTGAACAACATGGTGGAGGGGGGTAGGCTGGTGGGCTGAGAGGAGGCGTGGCAAATAACGTTCCCAGGATGGTGGTGAGGGCTGGAGGGGGGGGGGGGCAGGGAGGGGTGGAGGGGTGGGCAGGGAGGGGGAGGGACAGCCTGCTGGGGGCGGGCCTGGGGGCTGCACGGGGGGTTCCTGTGATGGCCTCATGGGCTGCATCGTAGGGGTGAGGGGGGAGCAGGGAGGGGGTGAGGGGGTGAGGGGGGGCCCAGCACCAGGCCTCACTGCCAGGCCTCACTGACAAGCACCCCCTCACTGCCTCACTGACAAGCTTCATTGCCAAGCACCTCCCCCTTCACCCGCCCACTGGACTCTCGACCGCTGCTGCTTGCACACTGATTCAGCTGTCAGTGGATTTTCAAAAGGCGCGCTAGTGCGGGTGCGACAAGCGTGCGTGGTTCGCGACGCCGACCCACAGCTCCAGCACTTCGCCATCCGCACTCAGCTCGCAGCGGTCGGTCCACTGTGCGGGCCAAGCATCGCCGGGGTTCGCGGCCCGCAGAGCATCGAGCCCTGCGGAGCTCACTGGGTCCATCAGGGACACGCGGCACCGCCGAGGACCATGTCGCAGCTCGTTTGCACATCGGCGATCGTGCTGCGCCATGCGCCATGCACTCATTACATGCATTATAATTGTTGCACGTGCGGCAATCCCGGTGCCTCGCCAAATGGCAACAGCAACAGCAGCAGCAGCATCAGCAGCAGTCAGGGCCAGCAGCAGCTACAACAGCAACTGCAGCTACGGAAGAGGATACCCAGCAGTTTGGGAGCACTTGCGGGTTGGGGCCAAGCTGCCTCAATCCTTGCTGGCCAGCCTAGAGGTCTGGCATAAGGATGGCAGCTGTGTGCTGGTGGACGGGCAAAGCACACACCCTCTGGTCAGCCCTGTGATGGCCCCACTCCTGTTTGCGCTCCTATGTGCACTACATCAGGGACGCGTCGCATCAGGGAAGGTCACATGCGGGGGCTGAGAGGGTGCAAGGTCACGCATCTCGCGTATGCGCATGAGCTGACCCGGCGTCCACCTCCCCCCACGGGCTGCGGCGGCTGGTCTATCACCACCTACGAGGCTCAGCCGACAGCCTGTGGAGACGGCTCTCGGTCAGTGTGGCCAAGGCCAAGGTGGTGCTCGTCAATGGACCGTCACCTGGCCTTGGGTACAAACATGAGATCCTGCCTGTAGCCTGCAGTTTAGGGGGAGGCCACAGTGTAGGGCTGCAGGGGCCACTGGGGAGGCCTGCAGTACAGGGGGAGTCCAAGCACTGAGGCAGGCACTTGATACCCAGCGCCTTCCCTGCCTATGCCGCCACACGCATGAGGGCAGGCTGCTTCCTTCCATGCGCTAAGCCTGCAAGCGCGCCAGAGAGGTCAGGGTACTGAAGGATGGCTGGTGTCGGCTCATCAGGGCTTTGGAGCACCACATTGGGCTGTATGCCAGCCAGCCAGCCAGCCTTCCTCATGCGCGGAGTCCAGCTCTCTGATCCAGTGCGAACACGCGTTGCTCAGCTTTCTCTTAAATGCAGCCAGGGTGCGCAGCTCAGTGTGGGGCCTGATGGTGCTGCATGCCCCTGCTGCTCAACTGCCTCAGGTCACACTCTAGCCAGGCCATCAGCAGCTCATCGCACCAGTCGGCGGCCTCATCCGTGCAGATATGAGTTTGTATCTCTTGGGCCATGGGGGGTGGGCCAACCGCGGGGGTGACCCTCAGGGCTGTTTGCAAGGTGTGGAACACTGCCAACCTGTGTCACACCGACCTGTTCATGCGGGTAATCAGGCAGGCAGAAACTAGGCAGTAGCCACCAGGCCAGCTGTAGCGGTCAATGTCGGCCGGCTGCCTGGGGGGTGATGGGAGAGCAATCCACGCTGAGCCCCGACATAGTCCAGCAAGGCCATAAAGGTGAATGAGCTGGGTTTGAGGGCTGCCTCTGACGCTGCATCGGGGGAGGTGCTCGTACGCTGCATGAGGCCAAGCATGGGGATGGCGTTGGCCTGATTCATATGGCAGAGGGCCAGGCAGCTTCAGCGGGATTATTGAAGAGCATGACCAGCTTCAGCGGGTTAGCGGATGCTGCTAGGCGATACCGTTTGGGATCGGCAAGGCTCGGCTCAAGGTGGTCAGCTTCATAGACCGCACATGCTCTGCTGGGGTGGTGAATGATGCTGTACTATCCACTTCGCGTGCGCCGCCACGAGGTCTATCAGGGAACAGTCGGCAAGTGTGCGAACTGTCCATATCATAACAGCTTATCGTGATTGTACACGCCCCGGATCTGGGGATGGGAGTGTTCCGGTCGAGGTGCTTCCCTGTGTCCCGCCGCACAGCACATGTTTTCTACCGCCATACAGCACACAGGCCTTCCGGCACACAGCTGGGGGTGGGCAGCCGCACTGTCTGCCTGACTGCCTGCTGCCCCGCTCCGGCTGCCCCGCCTGCTGTATCAACGCCAGGGCCAGGGCGCCAGGGCCAGGGCGGCATCGGGTGTGGGCCTTGCGGCTGAGGTCTGCTTGTGGCAGCCAGCGCTGCAGCCAGGCCCCTATGGCGACTGCGCGCCCTGACTGCCCATCTTGGCCCCGTGCTGGTCCGGTGTTCAATTCCCGGTTGGGGGCCAGGCGATCCATAAGGTGCCTCTCATTGCACTGTCAGCGCCAAGGCCAGCCTGGGTGCCCCCTGCTGCTGCTGGGTCTGTGGCTGCAGCCCCTGGTGCCTGGTGGCTGCAGCCCCTGGCGGTGCAGTGCTGCTCAGCCTGGTCAGCCTGGTCAGTGGCCTCCAGCCCCCTGGCCGCAGCTGCTGCCCTCCACTGGGCAGGCAAACACACTGGCTGACAGCGCCTGCACCGCACTCAGGCTGGCAATGCCCTGCGCCACACAGCAGCAGCAGCAGCAGCAGCAGAGCAGGGCTGGAGACCTGGGCGGATGCACCACCACCACCACCATCATCACCACCACCATTACCACCACCATCACCACCGTCACCACCACCACCATCCAGCACAGCACAGTAGGCAGAGCAGTCCAGGGTCAGGGGGTCAGCGTGCAGCCTGGCTGGCAGACTAGGGCAGCAGGGGGGGTGCCATAGGCACCAGAGGGCAGCAACAGAGGGACTGCTGTCACTGCCGCCAAGGCTGGTGATCAGGGTCAGGGTCACGGTCAGGGTGCCTAAACCCAAGGGCGGCAGTTCTGGTGAGCCCTTCCAACACCCTGTGAGCCGCACCTCCGTCACGCGCAGCACTTGATCAAACAGCGGGTCAGCAGCAGCCTGCACGGGCTTCAACAGCCGGGCCAAAGGCCGCTCGACCTGCACTCCACCCAACACTACCCCTGACCCCCCCACCACCCCAACTGGCTGCTGGCCCTGCTCCCCCCCCCCATGCTGCTGCTGGCTGCTGGGCAACAGGCTGCAGGGAGGGGGGGGGCATCCAGGAAGGCCAGAAGCGTGTCAGGCCCTGAGGCCCTGGTCCTGGTCCTGCTTGGCTGCTGCTGCTGCCGCCGCTGCCCATTGCCCCCCCCCTTCCCCCCCCTCCTGCTCCTGCTGCCCCTGCTCTTGCCATGCTGGGCAGCAGCGCCCAGGCTGAGTGCAGGGCAGCAGACACGCTGTTGGTGACAGCGGCCAGGAGGGAGCGGGGCGCACCCGGCAGCGTGGGGCTGGGGGCAGCTGGGAGGTAGCTGGGGGCAGCTGGGAGGTAGCTGGGGGCAGCTGGGAGGTAGCTGGGGGCAGCTGGGAGGTAGCTGGGGGCAGCTGGGAGGTAGCTGGGGGCAGGGGGGGCGGGCTGTCCAGCATCATCAGCTGAAGGGGAGGCAGCAGGGCCGGCTGTGGGGTCAGGGTTGGCCAGGGGGTGCGCAGGTGTTGCAGGGAGCCCTGTGCTGCTGACCCGCCCCCCTGCCTGCCCCGCTGCACTCAGCCCCCCTCCTGCTGCTGCTGCTGCTGCTGGCATGTCGGCTGCTGCAGTCTTGGCTGTGCTGGCAGCCCCACCCGCCTCTTTCCCTCCATCTTGCTCTGCCGCAGCCGTGGCAGCTGAGGTTGCTACCTGCACTGCTGCTGACACTGTGGTGAGGGGGGTGGGTGGGATGGGGGGGGTGGGGGATTGTGGTGGGAAGGCGCTGTCCAGCAGGTGTTGGGCCAGCAGGCTGAAGCAGAGCTGCACGGCGGCGCGCAGCGCAGTGTCAAAGGCTGCGCTGTCCAGGGCGGCCCGCAGCTCCTGGTGCAGCTCAAGCAACATGCTGGCGGCGGCCAGGGCGCGGCGGTGGCTGTCCAGGCCCACACTGCCCACTGCACAGGCGGCCAGGCGGGGGGGGAGAGGGGTCAGGGGAGGCAGGCGGGGGGAGAGGGTCAGGGGAGGCAGGGGGGGGGAGAGGGTCAGGGGAGGCAGGCGGGGGGAGAAAGAGTCAAGGGAGAGGGGTCAAGGAAGGCTGGGGCAGGGTAAGGCGAGACAGAGCAGCTATCACTCTATTCACATGTCCAGCCCACCAGCCTCTGCAGCCCCGCCAGCATTGCCCTCCCGCGCTGTGCCTGGGCCCCCTGCAGGACCCCCCTGCCTGCCCTCCTCCCCCCCCACGCCCCCTCTCACCCTGCCTGCCCTCCTCCCCCCCCTCCCCTCTCACCCTGCCTCCCCTTCCCCCCCCCAGCCCCCTCTCACCCTGCCTCCTCCCCCCCCCCCCAATCCCCTCTCACCCTGCTGCAGCCGGGCCGCCTGTGTGGCCGCGTCCCTGCCCACCAGCAGCTCGCTCCAGCCCCCTGCTGGCCCTGCCCCCAGCGCCGCCTCCACCGCCACCAGCTGAGCGCCCAGCAGCTGCAGCAGCGCCTGAGGGCCCAGGCAGCAGTCCAGGGGCACGCCGGGCAGCACCGCCTCAACACCAGCAAGCACCTGCACCACCACCACCACCAGGGGGGGGGAGGGGGAGGGGGGCGGCAGGCATGTGAGCAGGCCCTGTGTGTTAGGGTGCAGGGCAGGAGGCGGGGAGGGGGGGAGCAGCAGGTGACGGGAGAGGCCAAGAGGGGGGCCAGCCACCAGGGTCAGCACCACGGTGGCCCTGACCTGCACGCACCCTGCCTGGACTACCCTGGCCCTGACCCTGCCTCCCTCCCCCTGACCCCCCTGGCCCTGGCCCTGCCCCCCTGCACTGGCCCAGCCCCTGTCCCTGCCCCCCTGGCCCCCCGCCCCCCCCGGCCCCCCACCCCCCGGCCCCCCGCCCCCCACCATGTCGACCAGCTGCTGGCAGCCGGTGTCCAGCAGGTGAGGGCAGGCCAGGAAGGCCTCGATGGTGCTGGCGGCCAGGGGGGGGGGCAGGGCCACTGCAGGGGGGGAGCCGCCCCCTGGACCGCCTGACCCGCCCCCCCAGGCCAGCATGGGCCCCCCCGGCAAGAAGCGCACTAGGCCAGAGCGCTGCCCCTGCTGTGAGGGGCTGCCCCCCCAGTGGCCTAAGAGGCTCAGGGGGGCGGGGGGGGGCGGGGCGGGCTCAGGCAGCCGCAGCTGCGCCAGCTTCTCCTGCAAGAACAGGTGACGGCCTGCAGGCAGCAGGGGGGGAAGGGGGGGGGAGGTAGCGCTGTGGGTGAATATCTGTGGCGGGGGGAGGCTGCTGCTGGTGAATGTGGGTAGGCAGTGCTGTGGCTGGCGATCTCTGGGTTAGGGGTAGGGTAGAGGGAGGGGGAGGCAGGGGGGAGGGAGGGGGGGAGGGAGGGGAAGAGGGAGGGGGAGGCAGTGAGTGGGGGTAGGCAGTGCTGTGGTCTGGCTGCCAGCTGGTGGTGTGGCTGGGCCAGGGGTGCTCCATGGGTCCCCCGTGCCGCCCGCCCCCCTCCCTGCCTGCCTGTCTGACGGCTGACCCCAGAGGCTGGGTCCCCCTGTGGGCTGTGCTGGGGCTGCTGTCTGTCCCCCTGGGCTGTGCTGTGCTGTACTGTGCTGTGGGTCAGCAGCAGCAGGAGGGCGCCAGCGTGGCTGTGGCCCTGGCTAGGGCGAAAGGGTGGGGAGTGGGGCCGGCCAGGATGAGTCTCAGCGGCCACTGAGTGAGAGCCAGTCTGCCCCCTGAGCTGCTGCCTGCCTGGCTGCTGGCTGGCAGCCCTCACCGACCACGTTGAGCTTGCAGCGCACGTAGAGGTCAGTGAGGGGCAGCAGCCAGGCGGAGCCCACTGCCCGCCCGCAGCTTGCCAGCGCCAGGGCGTGCAGCTTGGCGGCTGAGGAGGCCTGGGGGGGCAGGCTGCGCAGCCGGCTGCCCACATCAGTCATCTGCAGCAGCAGCAGCGGCAGCAGTCAGGGACAGGTGACAGGGCTGGTTCGCTGATCATGCGCACAGCAGCAGTGGGGGGCAGGGTGGTGGGGGTGGGCGGGGTGGGGTGGGGTGGGGTGGGATGAGTGCTGCCGCTACCCTGGGTCTTGCTGGCCTGTCTCAGTGTTGGGTCCAGCCCTGCAGCCAGGGCCCGGTCCCGGTCCTGCTTGCCTCACCCTGTACAGCTGTGCCTGCAGCCTGGCCAGCAGCTGCTCCAGCTCCTCAGGCGCTGACACCTGCTGGATGAAGGAGAAGTGGGAGTCCAGGGAGCTGTCCAGGGAGCAGCCGCTCACGCTGCCAGGGCCAGGGGCTGCAGCGCACACCTCAGGCTGCTGCTGCTGCCCCTGCTGCTGCTGCTCCTGCTGCTGCTGGCCGGCATCCGCCTGCTGCTGCGGCAACGGTGTAGAGCGCTGGTCTGCAGGGGGGGTGAGGGCTTGTGCTCCTGCAGGCCAGGGTGCCCCACAGCTGCTGCTGCTGGGACTGCTGCTTGCGCCCTGCGCTGGACCTGGTTGGAGGCAGGGGGGTAGGCTGGGGGGGCCGGGGTGGGGGTGGGGGGGCGGGCAGGCGCCGTGCAGACCATGTGTGGTGGCATGGACCAGGTCCAGCAGCCGGACCTCACTGCGCAGTGCAGGGGGGGAGGGCTCACTGACACCAGCACCCCACACTGCCTTGTGAGCGCGTAAGGCGTGGGGGGGGGAGTACAGCAAGGGGGCAGGGGCAGGGCAGCGCAGGGCAGGGCAGGGCAGGGCCACCAGGGGTTCCTCAGGGGTCTCAGGGCGACCTAGGGGCCTGGGTGCTGGTGATGGCCTGGACCCCGACCAGGCCCTGCTGGCGGCACTCCCAGCAGTGTGCAGCAAGCTGGCTGTGCCCTCCGCCCCACTGCCTGCCTGCCGAGCGTCAGCACTGCACTGCCGCACTGTGTGGCTCAGCTCCCCACAGCAGCAGCATGCAGGCTCACTCACGGCGCCCCCCCCCCCTGCAATGCTGGCAGGGTTGGTGCATGGGTGGTGGTGGTGCAAGTGGCTCATGCAGCTCGCGGCGTTTGTGGGCTAATGCTGATGATGGGTGTGAGATTGCTCACGTGCAGCAACAGCAGGGAAATGGCCGCTGGGTGGCGCACCTTGCAAGAGCTCGCATGCGGGCATCTGCTTTTGTGCTTGCCCACCTGCACCGCAGGTTGGCCACAGCAGTCAGCTGGCGTGCCAGACATGGTCAGACACGACCGACATGGCCAGACTTGCATCAAACGCTGACCAATAATACGCAGCTGCCCCGGCAGCGGCACTGGCCACGGCCGCGGCGATAATCTTCCTCCGTCTGCGGATGGCAACAGGGCGCGCTGGCAACAAGTACCTCGGACCCAGTGAGGCTTGCCGAGCAGTAGTAGTCGCACCTCTGCTCTGCTCGTGTCATGTTGTGTATTTGACGAGAGAGTGGAGCGTGTTTTACTCGCAAGCCGCGGATGCATGGGCCTGGGCAACCACATTAGTGTGTACACTGTGCATATGTACACTGTGCACAACCGCTGCAAGGCTATGGAGGTGAGGATGTGAGGCATTGCTTGCGAAACGTCAATCTTGCATCGCAGTACCAGGCAGGGCTCACATTTTAGCGGTGCATGCGTAATGTTAACTTGGCACAGATTGCGGCCAACTGGGGTTTTTTGTGTAGGCTAATCAACAAAGCACCGGTATTGTTAGCCAGAGGTAGAAGCCCTGAGGCCTTCTGACCGCCCCGCCCCGCCCCGCCCCGCCCCGCCCCGCCCCGCCCCGCCCCGCCCCGCCCCGCCCCGCCCCGCCCCGCCCCGCCCCGCCCCGCCCCGCCCCGCCCCGCCCCGCCCCGCCCCGCCCCGCCCCGCCCCGCCCAACAAGGGCACAGGCAAAGGCAAGGGCAAGGCTGCCAAAGCCATACCAGCACCACAGCCAGGCAGGTGGCTGGCCAGGGACTGCAAAGCAGCACTGAACATGCAGCGCATTAGGGAGAGCAAGTGGCGACCACTGGAGCTGTGCTGGTGGACAGAGCAGGGGAAGCTGCCAGCTAAGGGCAAGGAGTACCCAGGCCTAGGCTACAAGCGGCTGCGAGACAGGCCACCCAAGACCCAGCCCGCTGTGGCACAGTAGTGTGTGGCCCCCCTTTGTTGAGCTGTCATCAGCTTACACTGAGTGCATGTTTGTCATGCCAACTCTACATAATAGCCCTCCAGGGTCAGGCAATAGTGTAGGTGGTAGGCGACCATGACCATGTGTATGCCTTGTCTATACCATGCGTATGCCATGTGCATGGGAACTCCACACAGACAAAAAACTGGTTTGTAGAGGTCCACACTGAGTGTTCCACCGCAATGAGGGCTCAAGGTTGAGGGCCAAATGGCTGGAGCAATGATGGAGCGATGATGGGCGAGGGAAAAGGTTGCATGCCTCATGTCATGCTTGACATGAGCGTGAGATGATCCATATCCATGACATGTGTAGCAAGAGCCTACGCTGACCTCTTCTCAGAAGGCAGCCACAAAACATGTGCACGGGGACAGGGACCAGATAGGCCTGATGCCAGGAATCCCGCCAGTCTCCGCTGATGACTCCGCTGATGACTCCGCTGATGACTCCGCTGCAGGTCTCAGCTGTCAGCAGCTAACTAGCAGCTAAGGACGCGTTAGCAAATGCAGGTCGGGGGGTTTGCCCCCGGAACGTGCCACCGGACGTGGGGTTTGTAGTCGTCAAGGGTGCGACCGAGGTTGCTTCAACATGTTTGGAGTAGCTGAGTGAGATTATCCACAGTCCAACATGTTGTTCCTTGTTGAATGAGTTTTGTTGGCCTGATGCCAGGAATCGGAGTAAGGACATGCGGACGCTACGAAGGAAAGGACGCTATGGCATCGATAACACGGCAGTGTTTAGACATTCAGGCGTAGGCGCACAAAATGATTAGCTTAGATTCACGGTCGTTTGGATCGATGACAACGGATTACCCGGTCGTAGCCCGGGCATATAGGCGTAGCCGCACATTCGGAGTAGACAAGCCAGTCGCCCCCGTTGTCCCTCGCTGTCTCTGTAGGCCTTCATTGCTTAGAGCGATTCTTTCCGTTACTATTCCCGTTAGAGAACCTCGGTTGTGGTAAACACACACCTTGCTTTTTGAGCACCATTTGTGACCTGCCGTGCACAGTGTCTGTGAAATGGCATTTGCCACAACCGGACAGCAGGCCTCGGCGCTAATCCGCAAGTCATGTAGGTGCTAGCAGTCACAAGCAGACTCATTTGGTTGCGCACCGTGCGCACCATAGCGTTCAATTTATAAGTGCAGGGACGTACCAAAAGCGCAACATCGGCGCGAACCTCACGTTATGTATCGCTCCGCTCTTCTTCTGCATCATTCTTGCCGTCATCCAGGTCCGCAAATAATGTCGACCCAGCTTGCATGTGGCTACCGGCTTGCACTTGCACAATGTCAGTGCCAGTCAGCGCAGTTCATTACTTTCGCTGCAGGTGCTTGTAAACACCTTGATTGCATCAAACGGTAATTGAAGGCTCTTGCTCCTGCTGGATACACAGCGTGGAATGCTCCTTAGCCATGGTGCTTAATCATGTGCTTGTTATTTGCAGAGGACCTGAGTTGTGGTTGCCGCTGCACCTCCTGCTGCTATAGCTGGGCCCTCAAGAACGCGCCAGGTGTCTTCACCTTTGACGGCAACAGCACAATCCGTGTCACAGATGTGCAAAGGTTCCAGCGGCAATGGGCGTCACAGCTGGCAGACATCCCTCCCGGCACAATCACAAGCAATGCAGACGGTACACTCAGCATCCAGGTGCGCAGCAAGAGCATGGCCACGGTGCGCAGGATGCGCATGGCTTGAGCGTCAGTCTCCACATGTGTGAACCATCCTGCTGGATGCAGGTGTGTTCACCCTTGAACAACGGCCCCTGCAGCTCCAGCGACGGCTTCTCCTGCCGGGCGACTGACAAGAACCTATGCGGCATCCAGTTCTCAACCGCCTTCCAGTCACAGGTGGGCCTCGAGACCTGTGGCCTGGGGCTAGCGACTGGCCAGAGTGAGTGTGTGTGTGTGTGTGTGTGTGTGCTAGCATGGCTGCGCCTTGCTTTGTGCCATGAGGAGTGCCCCTCTAGCACCCTGCTGGCCACACAAGTGTTCGCCTTCTGCCTGCTGGGTGCTTGCAGTTCTGTGCCGTGCCCAAGGCCAGCGCCTGGCCAGCACTGCTCCAGGTGGGTTTGCCCTTCTTGTGCCTGCGTGGTTGTGGAGGCCATGCTGAGGTGCACCCGCACTGTCTGCTGTGTGGAGCGCTACAGGTGCCAGGGCTGAGACCTGCAGAATGAGCCCAACACCCCCCTCAAGTCTTCATGGGTTCTAGCACTAGGCTGAGTGTCATCTCTGCAGAGGTCGGGACTGCCATCACCCCTGCCACTGACTTGCAACACAACCTTGCGCACCTGCTTGTCTGGCCCATTCAGCTTTCAAAAGTCAGCGGGTACTACTGTTGCTGCTGCCCAGGTGCCGGCAACCAGGGCACGAGCCAAACCTTGGGGCGCGCTGCGGGTGGGCAACATCACAGTGCCGCAGGTGGGCTGTGTGGCCGGGTAGGGCGCATGGCATGCGACACCTTCTGCATCCCTCCTGCCCTGTGGTTCTTACCATGGAGCTTGGCTGAGCTGTTTTTTGTAGAGATGTGCTTCACTTGAGAGCAGGGTGCGTGTGCGGTCCATTGTGGCAAGCAGGTAGTCACACCGCTGTCAACACACTGTAGGTCCAACACCTGCCTCTGGCCCTGGCCCTCCCGCCCCTGCTCAGCTGGCTGCCCTTCCTGCGCATGCTGCCAGGGGGGGCTGTGAACAGGGCCCATGCATAGCCAGCTCTACGCCTTTACCAGCATTCCAGCCCATACCCTCCCTCCCACCCTCAACCCACCCCACCTCCATGCAGATTCACCCTGGCCAGCACCCTGACCAACGCCCCTCTACAGCCCAGCTCTGTCCCCCATGCCATGCCATACCATGCCTCAAGCCTTACTCCACTCCCTTTCTGCCTGCTGCAGGTGGCGGTGCTGGCGACTGGAGCCAACCCCGGCCTGGTCAGCAGCTTGGGGCCTGGTCTGGTGCCTGGTCGCCTGTCCAGTGACCCAGCGGTCTGGGAGGCCGTGCTGTCCTCCATCTACGCAGGCAACGCAAGCGACCCAAAGGTGAAGCTCAAACAGCTGTAGAGCACGTCAAGATAGTACTGACTTGGCCAGACAGCTCCACATGTGTGCAGTAGGAGCTGGCAGGAGGGGGCCTGCAAGAGGAGGGGGTCAGCAAGAGGCTACTGAGCGCTCTGCCACACCTCCTCCACAAGGCTGTTGCTGTCACTGGCTGCACAGGAGGGCACCATCTTCTGGGGTGAGAAACTGACCCAGCTGGGCTTCCAGTTCGGCACCAGTGCCAGGTCCCAGGACAATGTCTTCATCGAGGCGGGCTTCTTGCCGGTGGGTAGAGCCAGAGGCTGTGCCAGGGTTACTGCAGGCATTTTCAACGTGTCATGGTCGCCAGCAGCAGCAAACACGGCAGCAGCAGCTGTGGGAAGGAAAGGGCAGCAGCAGCGGCGTTGCCAACAACAGCAGCAGCAAGCTCGGCAGCAACATCACTTGGGAGTGGCAGAGCTGCACATTATGGTGGGCTGGCAGCGTATTGCGTCATGACTACAGCTGCTGCTGCTGGCCGTGCCGCAGGGCAACACCCTGTACCTGATGGTGCCAGCATCCACCTGCATTGCCAAGAAGTGAGCAGTAAAGGGGGAAGGCACTAGAAGGGTTGGGTCCAGCTGGCACTGCCGGAAGGTCGGGACCGTGCGGCATGGTGCACTGCGCTGGTGTCCCCACCCCAGCCCACCAACTCTATCGCTCCCTTGCTTGTCGTATGTCCAGCTCATTACCTCTCCAATGGCAACACCTGACCTGACCTGACTTGCCCTGGCCTGACCTGCCCGCAGCATCTCCACCACCAGAGCCCTGTGCCTGGCTGAGTTCACGCGCGCATACCTGGCGGGTGTGGCCCAGGCCCAGCCCCTGCTGAGATCCCTGCCGCCCTGCAGCAGAGACTTTGTGGGCAACACCTCCCAGCTGCTGTCTGTGAACGACCTCCAGGTCAGTGCCGTGCCCCTGAGCTGGCCTGCAGCAGACAGGCAGGGGCCACCAGCCAGACAGGAGCCACACAGGCCTGTTGGCACGCGTGCTGAGAGTGTGTGCGGGTGTGCTGTGCAGGTGCTGTGCACAGAGACAACTGTGGTGCCAATGGCAGACGCCACAGACCTGGAGGCAAAGCTGTATTGCGGCTACTTTCAGGTGGGGGGAGGAGGCACAGGCTGCAGCATTGAGGCTGGCAGCGCATGCACCAAAACCAGGCTGCAAGTGCTGCCCTGCTGTCACACCAGGCATGAATGGACAGGGTCAAGTACCCTGATTGGTAGCTCAGGGTCCGGGCAGCAGCAGGGAAGGGGTTGGTGCTAACCAGGCTGACCCTGCTGATGTTTGTCACTGACCTGCAGGCCAAGTGCAACTCGAGCAACTTGTGAGTGGGACTGGGCGTGAGGCAAAACTGACCTCTCCCTCAGCCCTCACTGGGGGTTGCAGCCCCCACCTTAGTCAGCCCCGTCGCCATGCCTGTGGCTGCACCCAGGTTGCCACTCCCTTGTGACCTCTGCTCCTAACGCTCTGTCCAGATCAGGCCACATCCTGGTGGAGTTGCCAAAGTCGGCCTGACCCCTCTTGATATGCTCCCTCCTGTGCTGCCCTGCTTCAGGTACAACAACTTGTACTCCACAGCCTTCGACTTCCAAGCTGCCAGCCTCAACGCCTTGTCTTTTAATGCTTACTACAACGGTGCGGCTCGTGCCGCATGCTTGCACTGCAGCTCACCCCGCTGCCAGCCCCTTGACGCACTGCTGCCTGGTCACGTCACCTGGCCTGTGCCTTGCCTGCCTGCCTCTGCCTACCTGACCCTCGCAGACACTTTGCTGATAGCTGACAATGCTGGCAGCAACCTGCGCCTGCCCAGCCTGGTCACGGCCGCAGTGTCGTCCTGGTGGAGCCAAGTCACAGGTGAGCAGCCCGCAAGCCTGCAGCCCTGCCTTCCATATTCCTAGGCCTGCAAGCAACCCGTGGCTGTTGTATCAGCATCGCTGCCTTGCCATCCCACCTGTGGGCTACATGCATTTGGCTAAAAAGAGGGCTTGACCATGCCCTGGCCCTTGGCTCTCCTGCTGCTGGTGCATGCTGCAGAGCTGAGCTTACTAATAGGCAAGACTGGCAAGCAGTGCAAGCAAACAAATGCTGCCATGTGGCCTGGCATGCATACCTGTGCCATACAGGCAGCACGGAGGTGACCAACCCACTCCAGCTGCTGGGCGTCATGAGCATGCCCAAGCTGAAGACGAAAGTGTGAGTGCGGGGGAGGGCTGGCTGCAGGCGGCACAGGCCGTCAGACCAGGCCACACTCACTGCTGCAGCAGTCCCTGGACCTTGGATGACCCAGCCACCTGCATCATGAGCCTAACCTGACCTTACCTTCACCTGCCCGCAGCACTCTTGACTTCAGCTCCTTGCTGGGCCCCCTGTTCTTCACCTGGGTGGTGCAGCTGCTGCTGCCAACCATCCTGCAGGTAAGCAATTGTATAACCACTGGCTGCGGCTGTAGCTGCTTCTGGCTGACGGCAGCTCTGGCAGCTTAGTCATTCGCCATTGCTACATTGTGTCTGTCCATAACTGCTTACCTATCCTGAAAGCATATCAGCCGCTGTCTTCTTGACCTGTGACACAGCAGTGAAAGGGGCAAGATGGGGCAGTTACTCATTTGACCAGATCAAGGCAGCCAGCTGAGGGAACCCTTAGGGCTTGTTGGGAGGGCTTAGTGCAAGAACTGACAGGCATGCCAGCCTCCTGGGCATCATCACCGTCGATTTCACCACCGCTATCAACATCATCATCACCAACATCATCATCACCAACATCGTTTCACCTTCATCAACATTAAATTATCATCAATAGTGATGTCCTCGTCTTCCCTGTCACATGCACCCGCCACCTGGCCACTCACATGCCCCGCCCTCCACCCTTGATCTGCAGCAACTGGTGTACGAGAAGGAGAAGCGGCTGCGCATGATGATGAAGATGCACGGCCTGGAGGACACCACCTACTGGAGTGTGACCTGTGAGCCCGGACCACTGGCTGGCTGGCACACCTAGCACCTCAATCACACCTATCACACCTAGCCACCTATCACAACCTGCTGGTCGGCAGCCTGCACACCCTCAAGCACCTCAACCGCCTCAACCACCTGGCTGAGCGCTCCCGAAGCCCCAGGGGCTTGACAAGCACCTGTAACCCAAGCGCCTGGTGAATAACCGGCATGATCACATGTAGCACTGTGCTTTTCGCGCCCACAGACCTCTGGTTCCTGGTGGTGTACTGCATCTACATCCTCGTCTTCTTGGTAGGTGGCAGCTGGCCACGGCAGGCAGTCAGGCTCCGGCGGTGCGCAGCGGTGGTGCGGCGGTGTGATGGCCCAGCACCCTCTTGCCGCAGGTCATGGGCTACATCACACGCCTGGCCATCTTCACTAAGACCGACCTGCTGATCCAGGTGTGGACCCTGGCCGGCCAGCAGCACCCAAGTGGCGCCCAGCCCTTCTGCAGGCCTCCAGCACACCACCAGCTGCCTGCACACCCAGACACCCTCATCAACACGGTCCTTCCTTGCTGACGCATAACGTCCACTGCCTGCTGAAAGCACCTGCTAAGTTGCCAGTGCTGACCTTGTCCCTCCCTTGTTCCCTTTACATAGTCAGCAGCAGTAACGGAAATAGCAACGCATTGAGCCATGGGCACAGTGTAGCCTGTAAGCATGGTGTGCGTTCTCGGTCCTCCTGATGCAGATTGTGACATACTTCCTGCACGGCAACTGCATGCTGGCCTTCTGTGTGCTCCTCAGTTCACTCTTCATCAACGGTGGGTGGGCAGGATGGGCTGCTGGCACCTGACCATGCCTGGTCTTGTGCGCTGAGCTGTTGCAGCCGCCTTGTCCTGTGACCCGCTGCCACACCACAGCCCTAGCAGTGTAGTGGACGCCTCAGGAATGAAGGCGCACCTCCTGCCCACTGCATGCCACCCCATAGGAGACAGAGTAGGGAGAGCAACAGACTGTGGCTGTGGCTGTACCCCACCCCCTGCTGCTGTGTCTTGATGCTGACGCCTGCTTGCCACTCACCTGCTGCAGCTCGCACCGCCATCGTGGTGGCCTTCCTGTATGTGTTTGGCTCCGGCCTTATTGGCGACCTGCTGTTCAAGACGTTCATGGATCAGGACAAGGACTGGATCCTCTTTGTGCAATGGGTGCCAGCCTGGTCCCTGTACAGGTCAGCCTGCTCTATAGTAGTGCTACCCTGCCTCACACCTGAACGCCCTCCCCAGCTCGTGTGGTGTGGGCTAGGCCAGTGACCCCCCCCCCCCCCTTATGGCTGGCCTTGACAGATGTGCCCCCCTGCCCTGCAGCTCCTCCTGCCTGCCTGCCCACACCTCCACCTCTTCTACAGCTGGTTGCATCTGGTTGTAGCTGTCTGGCTATTCAAATCCCCTGCCTGCCTCCTGGCCGCTCAACTGCCGCTTTATCATGGCTAGGATCACTTGTTTTGCTGGGTGTTTGGTAGGCGGCATGTGTCCTGGTCGCCTGCTGGGTGCAGGTGCCTATATGAGATGGCGGCCTACGCCCAGTTGGCAGTGTGTGAGTGCAGGCAGCTGAGGGATGGTGCTCAGAACTAGCTAGGACAGCAGCAACCGTAGAGGCAGCAACAGCAGGACTGCAGCAGCAGCAGCAGCAGGACAGCAGCAGCTGTGAGGGCAGCAGCAGCAGCAGTAGGTACAGCGGCAGCCATGGTACACTGAAATCTGGACTCAGCGTGGCTGGCACCAAGTCAAGGTGATGGGTCAAGTCAGGCTGTGCTGGCGGGCGCCTGCAGACCGTGACGAGCGCATGGGCCTGCAGTGGAGCAACCTGGGGGATGCAGGCAACGGCATGCCCACAGCCTGGATCATCTTTGTGGTGGAGTGGGCTCTGTTCCTGGTGCTGGGCTGGTACCTGGAGCAGGTGAGCAGGAGCAGGGCGCTCACTTCAGGCACTGGGACAGGCAGGGTGGTAGGGTTCCTGGGCCAGCAGCAGGGGGTTTGGGGAGGCAGGCGGGGGGAAGGGGCGGAGTGGAGCAGGCGACCCAGGTAGGCCGCAATGGGCCTGGCTTGATCCAGCACCCTGACCCAGCACCCTGACCCAGCACCCTGACCCTGGC
The DNA here is from genome assembly GCA_030144725.1 of Haematococcus lacustris. Lineage (NCBI taxonomy): Eukaryota > Viridiplantae > Chlorophyta > Chlorophyceae > Chlamydomonadales > Haematococcaceae > Haematococcus > Haematococcus lacustris. Next base: position 3,757,807 of record JASKMD010000014.1, on the reverse strand, counting down.
TGGGGGGCCTGTGGTTCCCTCAGGTGCTGGGCAATGGCACGGGCGTGCGCCGCCACCCTCTGTTCTTCCTCGACCGCATCCGTGGAAAAAACAAGGTCAGGCACCCTCCTGCCCCGTGCAGTGTGTGGCAGTGTTTTTTTTTTAACGCTATATATAGCGATCGCTATAAAAAGCGACATTTCAGAGGGCTCCGTGCGCTATGGATTGGACCCCTTGCGGACTGTGCTATAGCGCATCGCGTTATAAAAAGTGAACTTTGTACTGCAGCCGCAGCTCGGCTAAGAGCCGCAATTTGGATAAGCGCCGCAGTCCCGATGGCTGAGGGCCGTGCCCGCCGAGGGTATAGCGATGGTGCCTACTTACAAGCCAGGGCACACGGTAGCCAAAGCCGTGCCATCTTTGTCGAGGACCTTATGCAGGAGGTGGCCTTGACGGCCAACAAGATCACTGACATGTACTCAGGCCCCTCCCCCTTCTCTGCACTGGACTTTCCTGAGCTGACAGCCTTCACCAATGTGGCAGGACCTGGCAGCTGCCTGGTGTACAACGGCTCTGGCCATTTGGCATTGCAGCCGCATGGGAGTGGCAGTATGACAGTGCAATCAGATGAGGCTGACAGTGACAGTGAGGATGAGGAGGAGGTAGGCAGCAGGCAGGCAGCAGCAGACATGGAGACAACGTTTGGTGAGAATGAAGAGGAGGAGGAAGGCAGTGAGCTAGGCAGTGAGCCAGTGCAGCTGTACGCCATCCCCCCAAAAGGGCGCCGCGCTGCTTTAGTGCCAGCCAGTGACTTCCAGCAGCATGTCGACAGTGCCAAGCAGGAGCTGGCAGCAACAGCAGATGCTGTGGTACGTGACCTACACAGCCGTTTCCTCCCACCGGAGCATGCCTAAGGACTGGCTGTTGTGTACGCCCACTACTGGGACAAGCAGCCCAGCGATGAAGACTTCCTTGAGCGCCTGGCCATTGTCAAGGCCCGGTACTGCATGGACGCGACCCTGGCCAATGGCCAACAAGCGCCAGCCTTGTTGGACCAGCAAAAGCTATCTGCCCAGCAATCAGCATTTGTGGAAGTCATGCGCTGCCAAGCTGAACACCGTGTGGAGCTAAGCTCAGCAGCAGCCAACCCAGCCAAGGAGACCACCAAGTTGTGGCGCTACCTGGCTGGCCAACCCATCACCAAGGCTGACATCTTGGAGTACATCAAGCTGGCAGAGCTTGCTCTGGTCATGACACCAGGCTCAGTGGAGGAGGAGCGCATGTTCTCAGACATGGCTTACCTCAAAGATGACACCCGCAACAGGCTGCAAGAGTGCCACTTGAATGTGTGCGCCTGTGTCTTCAGCAGCAATCAATTTGACACATTCCCAGATGAGCGTGCCATTAGCAAGTGGCTGGATAACGCTGCTGTGCGTGGGCGCTACCGCCTTTGATTGGGCCTATTGCTTTGATTTGACATTTTTGTTTTGCGCTATGGGGCCCAATAGGGTCGCGCTATGAACATGACAGTCCCAATCTCAGCCATGACACTTTGTGCTATGAAATTGGAAAGAGGCCAAATGAAAAAAAAAACACTGGTGTGTGCTCATCTAATAAGCAACCCGCTGCAGCAACACAGCTGCCTGTCTGATGTGTTGCTCATATTACACACTCAGCGCTTCACACATCCTGCTGCTTGCAGGCTGCGGCCACACACCAGGCTTCTGGCCGTGCTTCCCTAGAGTTGGCAGCTGGTGCCCATGGTGCCCATGCCAACCATGATGCCCACCCGGTAAGGGTCAGGGGTGTAGTAGTCTAGCAGCAAGGGCTCCTGCAACCTTGCTTTGAAGTCCTGCTGTGCTTGGCAACCAGGGTGCCTTAAGCCAAGATGCCTGCGAGCGCTGGGGTGCCTGCGGCCGCCACATCACAGTGGGCTGCGGGTCCTGATGCTGGCTCTGGCGTTGCAGGTGATGATGCTGGCTGACGGGGACCCTGCGGACGTCATGGCTGAGCGGCTGCGCGTGGAGGCCTTGGCAGACTACAGCAACCACCCCCTTGTGGTGCGCGACATCAGGAAGGTGTTCCCTGCCATGGACGGTGGCAAGCCCAAGGTGGGGCCCGCTGGGCAGTTGCTGAGGGTGGGGGTGGGAGGCAAGTGGCAGGGCTGGGTGATCATGGTGGGTGGTGATACCCCCGAGTGGAGTTCAGTCGCCCTAGGGGTGCAGGGCACATGACAGGGCTGAGTGGGAGGGAGCGAAGCCATGGTGAGCAACGCCAAAGTTCCATCTCTGGCAGTGGCAAACTCAGTGGGGGTTATTGCTAAGGGGGTGCCAATGGAGCCTGAGGAGCAGCTGCAGCAAAAGGATGGTGGCTGCAGCCAGGCCAGTGCTCCTGCCTGCCAGCCTGCCAGGCGGCCCTCGCTGCAGGTGGCTGTGCGCACCATGACGCTGGGCATCCAGCGGGGCGAGTGCTTTGGCCTGCTGGGCCCCAACGGTGCCGGCAAGACCACCACCATCAACATGCTGACAGGTGCCGGGGGAGGGCTACGCGGGCAGGGGTGCCTTGCTTGGTCTCCGCTGCCTGGCTGCCTGTCAGGCTGACCCTAACCCTGACTGTAGCGAGGGAGATCCCAGCCATTAGAGCGAGCACTCCACCAAACACAACAGTGAAGAACTCTACCCAAAGCAAAAGCTAAGAAGGGGCTCACACCTCAGTTCATGGACAACCTGCAAACACTGTAAGGGCCTGGCTGACATGACTGAGACACAGACTGTCTCCAACACTAACCCCAGGCCTAACCTTAACCCTGGCCCTGGCTGCCTGTCAGGGGCTAGCAGGATGCAAAGTTGAGCAGCTTTTGGCACACAGGCATGAATGCAGCAACACCGGTTGTGCTGATGCTCTGTGGTGACACGCTGGCTGCAACCCGCGCTGTGCTGCCGGCACACTGCATGCAAGCGCAGCCCCTGCACCGCCAGCCCCTGCTGACACCCCCGAGTGGACTGATTGCGCTGGGAGGCCGTGGCTCAATGCACATGATGTCACAATGCCGGTGCTGTGCTGTGACCTGACTCTCATGTGCCGTGCACCTGCCATGCTGTGGCCGCTGCCGTGTCGTGGCTGCAGGCTTCTTGGAGCCATCTGGGGGCGGTGGAGTCATCGAGGGGCTGGACATCCGCACTCAGATGCAGGTCAGGCAGCAGGAGGGAGAGCAGGCCTCACGAGGCAGAGCCCCAGGCAGAGAGGGTGCCAGAGCTTTCTGTGGGTGATGTGTAACAGCCTGCATGGCCTGTGGTGCCCAGCCTGACCCTGCATGGTACTCGCTGGCGCCCTCATCAGCAACGCTCCTCAGCCCTGGCCATGTTTCTCACAACACAGTTCTCACCCTGCCCTCCGCTACCCTGACCACTGAGTACCCACCACTGCGGGTGTGGCCAGCTTAAGGGGAAAGCATGTGACCCCTCACAAGAGTGTAGCGGGTACCCACCGCTACTGCCGCTGCTTGCTATGCCGCTGCTGCCGCTGCTTGCCATGCCGCTTGATACTGATGAGGTCATTCTTGATGAGGCATGTGCCAACCTGCGCTAATCTGCTCTACTCTCAGTCACCTGGTCTCTTGTCAAACGTTGCCTGGCATGTGACCTGGCCTGCGCTGAGCTGAGCTGCAGCCCCCTGGTGTGGCCGCAGGATGTGTACAAGCTGATGGGTGTGTGCCCGCAACACGACCTGCTGTGGGAGCAGCTGACAGGCCGAGAGCACCTGCACTTCTTTGGCCGCCTGAAGGGCCTGACAGGTGGATGCCTGTGGTAGGGTGAGGGTGGGGGGTGGGACAGGCCGCACCCTCAGTGCCATAGAACAGGGCCTTGCTGAGGGGGTTGGCTGCCACCCTCTGGTGCCTGGCCCCCAGGGTGCTGCTGCCACTACAGCTCCTGCAGCTGCTCCTGCTGCCTGGCCCCCTGCGCCAGCCCTGGTCGCTCTGTGGACATTGCAGTGGCTAGGCTCGACCTGCAGCAGCTTTGCACAGCTGCTTGTTGCCTGTTGTGCACAGCTGCCACTGATCATCACCGGTGCCTGGTTGCCAGTGCCAATGCTGAACCCGCTGCTGCCTGCTGCACCGGATGGCTCTGTCTCTGGGCCTCTGACGCTGGCCTTGCTGCTGATGGTGTGCAGGCCAGGTGCTGGAGGAGGCGGTGGACACGGCGCTGAAGGGCGTGAACCTCTTCAATGTGGGCGACAAGCCATGCGGCAAGTACAGCGGGGGCATGAAGCGCCGCCTCAGCGTGGCCATCAGCCTCATCGGCTCGCCCAAGGTGTGGAGCGCCGTCCAGGGTGCCATGGGCGCTCACGCCTTCACCTCTGCCTTGCCCCTACCCCTCTGCCTTGCCCCTATCCCTCTGCCCTGCCCCCCATCTGCCCTGCTTCCTGAACCTCACTCTCAGTCCAGTCCTGACCCTGAGTGCATTGGTGGCATGTGTGCTAGCCCTAACCCTGAGTGCATGGGTGCCAGGGGCCGCCACTGCTGCATAGGGGAGGAGGGCAAGGAGGGCCTAACCAACCATGCCCAGGCCAGCGCCTGGTGCCATCCCCCGGGGGGGAAGCAGCTGGGGCGCCTATGGTTGGGGGCTGCACAGCTCAGCATGGGAGTGGTGGGGTGGCGATCGATTGGGGTTGATCAGTGGATTTGTGCTGGGCTGAGTCCCCTGCTTGTGCTGCTGCTCCCTGCCTCACCTCCGCAGGTGGTGTACATGGATGAGCCGTCCACTGTGAGTGCTGAAAGGCAGCTTTGCCAGCAGTAGCAGGCCTCACGTCACTTTCCTAGCAGGCCATGGCAGCGAGGACAGTGCAGGGCAAGGCAGGGAAGGGTGGGGGCAGGGCGTGGCGGGGTGGGGCGGGGGGGCCAGATTGAGGCAGGATGAGGGAGGAGGGCACGGAGGAAGCCAGATAGTGGGAGGACAGGGCAGCACCAGTAGTGAGGCCCACTGGTGCAGCTCCAGCTCCTCCCACCCTGGTCCCAGCACCCTGGCTGACCCCTGGCTGACACCATTCCCCCACCCTGCTGCTGGGCCTCAGGGGCTGGATCCCGCCAGCCGGCGCAGCCTTTGGGACGTTGTGAAGCAGAGCAAGGACGGGCGCAGCATCATCCTGACCACCCACAGCATGGAGGAGGCTGAGATGCTGTGTGACAGGCTGGGCATCTTTGGTACGCAGAGCAGGGGACACAGATCAGCAGAGGACCCTCCTCCCCACTTTCAGTGTGTTACAGCTTGTGATGAGCACGCCTGTTGGCTTCACACCCACCTGTGTGTCTATCACCTGCCTCCATGACACACAGCCCCTCAGCACAGCAGCAGCAGCAGCTCCTACCCCCTCACTTCCTGTGCTCTAGCAGCATGGGTTACACTGACCTAGCACCGCGCCCACCACCCGGCACCTCATGGTGGCTTAGCGTGCCTGCAGAGAGTGAGCATGAAGCATGACATAAGGAGGCTGTGATGGATGCGTGGTACTGATGGTGGAACCTGAGCATCACCTGGCCAGTCCTTGCCTCAACTCAACTCAACCTAACTCAACTCAAACTAATTCACCTGACCCTGGCTGCTGTGGCGCGCAGTCAACGGGCGGCTGGTGTGCATTGGCAACCCACGAGAGATCACCTCGCGCTTCGCTGGCTTCCTGGTGTTCAGCCTGACTGTGGCGCTGGACCAGGTGCCCCAGGCCAAGACCATGGTCCTCGCCCTGTCCCCCTCCGCCACGCTGACCTATGAGCTAGGGTGGGTGCCCTCCCCCCTGGCAGACCAGGCTGCCCTCGATGCACTCCAGGCACCAGGGGGTTGGCAGGCTACGGCAGGGAGGTCTCAGCTGACGAAGGGTCCTGGCTGGCATGAGGGGCTGGAATGAGGGGC
>JASKMD010000014.1:3702868-3751425 GCA_030144725.1 Haematococcus lacustris | reverse complement strand
AGTCTGGAACAGCTTGAGCATGTCGTACATGGGGGTGGTGGCACTCAACCTGGAGGGGGAAGGGGAGGGGGGAGGGGGGGGCAGGAGTGAGCAGGAGGGTCAGAGGGCGCCTGCGGCAAACATGGACTATGCTTCGCGAAGGGTGGGGCGTGCTGGTGGTTGTGCAGACGGTCACACTGTCACCACTGGTGTGACAACGAAGAGCCTAAACTGGATGCTTGCCTATGTCACACAACAATGTACCAGGATACAGCTAAGACCCTTGCTTTGCCCTCGCCTCTCCTCCCCGCCCCCCCTCCTTTTGAGCACAGCAGCAGGACAGCAGACGCCCCCCCCTGGCCCCCCCCCCCCGAGCCCAGCCAGGCAGGCCCCCCTCGCCCCCCCCCCCCCGACCTGCCCCCTCCCCCCCCTGCCCGCCTCCCCCCCTGCCTCCCCTCCCCCCCCTGCCCCCTCCCGCCCTCCCCCCCCCCCGCCCCCTCCCCCCTCTGCCCCCTCCCCCCCCGGCCCCCCCCTCCCCCCCTGACCTGGGCAGTGAGCGCAGCTTGAGGTCAGCCACCCTGAGCACGCGCCCCTCCCCCCCCCCACTGTCCGCCAGCATCTCAAACGCGTACTGCAGCAGCTCCTTCACCAGCAGCAGGCCCACCACCTGCTGCCTTCACACCACAACACACCACACACACACTCAGTGCACCACCCGGGCATGGACAGGACCACCCTTCATAAACGCCCCAGCTCAAGAGGCTTCCAGCGACCCCCCCCCCCCTTCTCCCCCCCCCCCCCCCTCACCCACATACACATGCACTGATAAATTCCAACCCACATACACATGCACCGATGCACATACACACACACATGCACCCCTCCATGCATGACCAGGCTGCGCCGCTGCACCTCAGCAGCTCAGCAGCGCCCGCGCTGACCAGCACTGCCAGCCCCTGGCCTCCCCTGCCCCTGACCCTGCCTGCTACCTGCTGCTGCCGCTGCCCCGGCCCCAGGGACAGCCCCACCGCACTACTGACTGGTGCCTCAGGCCATGCTGCCTGCAAGCTGCTGCTGCCTACTGCCTGCTGCCTGCTGCCTGCTGCTGCCGCTGCAGCCCAGGGCATCGCACCTCCTGCCTGCAGAGAACACGGGCACCCGGCTATGGCCTGAGGCAAGCAGCTGCAGGATGGCAGGGCGGTCCAGCTGCGCATCATGGGACAGCATCACCACCTGCACATGCACAGGCAACAGAGGAAGGGCAGGTGGGGGGGGCAGGCCCCCGGGGGGGGGGGGCAGGGCAGGTGGGGGGGGGCAGGCCCCATGGGGGGGGGGGGCAGGGCAGGTGGGGGGGGGCAGGCCCCCGGGGGGGGGGGGGGCAGGGCAGGTGGGGGGGGGGCAGGCCCCCGGGGGGGGGGGGGGGCAGGGCAGGTGGGGGGGGGCAGGCCCCCGGGGGGGGATGCTAACATATGTGAGAAGGAGGGACTGAGTAAGAGATGGGGTGGTTGGGCCAAGCGTGATGAGGGTCAAGAGGGGCGAGGCAGCTGCAGGGGGGGTGAGGGTGAGGGGTTGGGGCAGGGGGGGGGGGGGGGTGTTCAAGGCCCAGCCGCTGCTGCCCTAGGTCATTGAGTGCGGGGTGTGGGTCTGACCTTATCCAGGGGGGTCATGGCGCTGTAGGCAATCTTGCTGGTCAGGTCCAATGCTCCTGAGGCCACCGCACAGCACAGCAGGCCACTCAGCTGCTGATGGCCCCTGCCCCCCCCTGCTGCCCCCTGCCGCCCCCTGCCGCCCCCTGCCGCCCCCTGCCCCTGTTCTGCTGGGAGGTCTAGGCACGCACCACAGATGATCTGCACCTCGTCATCAGTCAGCTTGCCGCCCAAGCCCTCATCAGCACCGTGCAGGTCAATCAGGGTCTGCAGTCAGGCCAGCAGCAGCAGCAGCAGCAGCAGCAGCAGAAGGTTTCACCCTGCCCCTGGCTACTGCCCCACGGTGGTTGAGACGGTTTGGGCAGTTGTGACATTTGAGGGCACCAATCCAACTATGTGTGTGTAGGTGTGACTCAATGTGTACTGCCTCACCTTGAGCTGCTTGCGCTTGAACATGTTGTGCCCCTCCTTGCCCAGCAGCAGGTCCAGAGCCCGGGCCAGGGGCCAAGACACGGGACAAGTCAACCACCTGCAGCACCAGGCCAAGCCACAAGGACGGTGATGACACCTAACACCTCCTGGTCACCCAGGCAGGGGGCCAGGCAGGAGCGGGCAGGCAAGGGCGGGCAGGGAGGAGGAGCAGGGGAAGGCTGGCAAACCAGCCACCAGGACCTACTTGAAAAAGGAAAAACATAAAGACTATTTCCAGACTGTTTCCGGGTCATGGTCAGATCACGCCAACTATTACTCTTACTATATTAATTACTAGATTGGCTGACAGCGTGAGGACAAAGCAGGACTATGGCGTGAGCAGCGGTGATTTCCAAGCATTTCTTTTTGTCGTTTTGTGGGATCGAACCCATGACCTACCCAGTACAGAATCACCCATTACCAACTGAGCCACCAACCACATCCCAGGGCGGGATGGACCTACTTGAGGCCGAGCACCAGCCAGCTGCAGGCCGCGCCGATAGCCAGGCCGTGTCGAGCACACACGGCCTGGGGCAGGATCTCGCCAAAGATCTGGCGCAAGGGGCAGCACAGCACCAGGGGCAGCGTGTGCCAAGCTGTCAAGGTTGAGGACAGCGCCGGGGGGAAGGGGAATTGGGCTCAAAGAGGGGGGGAGAGAGGAAGGTGCAGGTATTGGTGGTGGTGTGGGTGTGTGCCGGTAGTGGTGATGGTGTGGCGAGTGATGCTGGTGGTGTGGTAGTGCAAGGGGGGGAGGCCAGGCCAGGAGTGACCAGGCCAGGCTGGTGAGAGGTGGGGCGGTCACCACCAGGCCTGATCAGGCAACCACTAGGCCTGATCAGGCAACCGCCAGGCCTAATCAGGCGAGCTCACCAGGATGAGTGTGACCGAGATGAGGATGGCGCCCACTGGGTCCACCAGGATGTCGAGGAAGATGGGCAGTGCCTCAAAGCAGCCCGCGTTGCTGCGGCCAGGCGGGTGCGGGCCAAGGCAAGGTGCGGGTGCAGGAGCAGTTGGAGCAGGGGCAGGCAGCAGGGGCAGGCAGCAGGGGCAGCAGGGGGTGCGGGGCACAGGGGCGGGGACCCAGGTGGAGGGAGGAGGGGGGAGGCTGCCGGCCTGTGCAGCTGCCCAGCTGCCATCAGCCCTTGGATGCTGCACTCACTGAGCCTCACTCAGCCTGAGCCTGAGCCTGAGCCTGATTTAGGGTGACAGGCGACACCCCTACACACCACCACTGCCACCATCACCACCACCATGCCTAGAGGTCTGACCAGAGTCAGCCCAGTGCAGCATGCGGGGCAGGGCTCACCACAGCAACAGCGTGACCAGCAGCCAGTGCGGGTCAGAGATGAGGGGCAGGATGCGGCGGGCCAGCGCCTGCTCCTTGGCACTGCCGCTGCGCATCAGCACCTCCATCTCTATCTTGTCTGCAGGCAGCCAACAGCATGCAGCCAGCAGAGCCTGATGGGCCTGGCCTGAAGCCCCATGAGTGCAGCTGTGTGGGCAGTATGTGTGGGCTGCAATGGCTGCACTGCATAAGCCTTGTCCTTGACCCCCATTAGGAGAGCCTCTCAAGCCCCCCTCATGACGAAAGGGTTAGGAAAGCTGCATCTAGCCCCAACTGTCATGCCGGGTCAAATGCCAAGCTATTCGCACTACGAGTCCACATCATGAGCATCGCTGCATAGGCAGCAGGTGCTCCAGGCATGCCGGCAGGGGTGTCCAGCAGAGAGATGCTGGGCTCAGCAGCCTGGGGGCAGCACTGTGACGGACGATGCCTGCCAGCTGGGCGTTGGCTCTGGAGGTAGCCCAGCCCAGCCCAGCCCAGCCCAGCCCAGCCCAGCCCAGCCCAGCCCAGCCCAGCCCAGCCCAGCCCAGCCCAGCCCAGCCCAGCCCAGCCCAGCCCAGCCCAGCCCAGCCCAGCCCAGCCCAGCCCAGCCCAGCCCAGCCCAGCCCAGCCCAGCCCAGCCCAGCCCAGCCCAGCCCAGCCCGCCCCGCCCCGCCCCCGCCCCGCCCCGCCCCGCCCCGCCCCGCCCCGCCCCGCCCCGCCCCGCCCCGCCCCGCCCCGCCCCGCCCCGCCCCGCCCCGCCCCGCCCCGCCCCGCCCCGCCCCGCCCCGCCCCGCCCCGCCCCGCCCCGCCCCGCCCCGCCCGCCCCGCCCCGCCCCGCCCCGCCCCGCCCCACCCCGCCCCGCCCCGCCCAGCCCAGCCCAGCCCAGCCCAGCCCAGCCCAGCCCAGCCCAGCCCAGCTCAAACATGGGCAGTCGATTTCAAGTTGAGGGGCCTGCCCACGCTTACCTAAACTCATGAGGCCCAGAGTCAAGCCTGCAGCACCACACACAAGCAGGCAGTTGGCGTCGCCGCGCAACCCTAGCTGGGGACATGCGTCACGCGGCCCGCCAACACCTACCCGCTGCCATACCAGACCCGCAGACGAACAGAAGGCAGATGCATGCGTACAGAGCAACCTGCAGCCGAGGTCAAGTGGAATCGTGGCGCCGGTGACGGAGGGCACCTTGGGCGCTGCTGCGCTAAACCCCTAACCTGGCCTGGCGTGAGGTCCGCTGCGTCCGTAGTTGCACTGAGCAGCCGTCGCGGAACCCATGAAAAAGCTTCGTCCATACACAACAGTGAAGCACACGACCACACGCGGATGGCTGAAACAAAAGCTGTACACACCTGCGGCTCGCACTAAGTAGGTTTTGCGTGACTTGCATGAGGATTGTTACGCGACTTACGTAGTGGCCGAGAGAGCCCAAGGAAGTGCAAAAACAACATCGGCAGACACATAAAGGGAGTGGAGGGAGGAGGACTAGCTGCAACAAGGGCTAATTGGGGAAGCGCGTAGAGCTCTACCACATCAGGTGCCAGGGGGGTAGCAACGCAGAATACAGCTTCTGGCGCGCAATCGCGTCAGCCCTGTTATGAGGCAATCAGGGTCAGGGTCAGGGTCAGGGTCAGGGTCAGGGTCAGGGTCAGGGTCAGGGTCAGGGTCAGGGTCAGGGTCAGGGTCAGGGTCAGGGTCAGGGTCAGGGTCAGGGTCAGGGTCAGGGTCAGGGTCAGGGTCAGGGTCAGGGTCAGGGTCAGGGTCAGGGTCAGGGTCAGGGTCAGGGTCAGGGTCAGGGTCAGGGTCAGGGTCAGGGTCAGGGTCAGGGTCAGGGTCAGGGTCAGGGTCAGGGTCAGGGTCAGGGTCAGGGTCAGGGTCAGGGTCAGGGTCAGGGTCAGGGTCAGGGTCAGGGTCAGGGTCAGGGTCAGGGTCAGGGTCAGGGTCAGCGTCAGCGTCAGCGTCAGGGTCAGCGTCGGGGTCGGGGGTCGGGGTCGGGGTCGGGGTCGGGGTCGGGGTCGGGGTCGGGGTCGGGGTCGGGGTCGGGGTCGGGGTCGGGGTCGGGGTCGGGGTCGGGGTCGGGGTCGGGGTCGGGGTCGGGGTCGGGGTCGGGGTCGGGGTCGGGGTCGGGGGCGGGGTCGGGGGCGGGGGCGGGGGCGGGGGCGGGGGCGGGGGCGGGGGGCGGGGGCGGGGGCGGGGGCGGGGGCGGGGGCGGGGGCGGGGGCGGGGGCGGGGGCGGGGGCGGGGGCGGGGGCGGGGGCGGGGGCGGGGGCGGGGGCGGGGGCGGGGGCGGGGGCGGGGGCGGGGGCGGGGGCGGGGGCGGGGGCGGGGGCGGGGGCGGGGGCGGGGGCGGGGGCGGGGGCGGGGGCGGGGGCGGGGGCGGGGGCGGGGGCGGGGGCGGGGGCGGGGGCGGGGGCGGGGGCGGGGGCGGGGGCGGGGGCGGGGGCGGGGGCGGGGGCGGGGGCGGGGGCGGGGGCGGGGGCGGGGGCGGGGGCGGGGGCGGGGGCGGGGGCGGGGGCGGGGGCGGGGGCGGGGCGGGGGCGGGGGCGGGGGCGGGGGCGGGGGCGGGGGCGGGGGCGGGGGCGGGGGCGGGGGCGGGGGCGGGGGCGGGGGCGGGGGCGGGGGCGGGGGCGGGGGCGGGGGCGGGGGCGGGGGCGGGGGCGGGGGCGGGGGCGGGGGCGGGGGCGGGGGCGGGGGCGGGGGCGGGGGCGGGGGCGGGGGCGGGGGCGGGGGCGGGGGCGGGGGCGGGGGCGGGGGCGGGGGCGGGGGCGGGGGCGGGGGCGGGGGCGGGGGCGGGGGCGGGGGCGGGGGCGGGGGCGGGGGCGGGGGCGGGGGCGGGGGCGGGGGCGGGGGCGGGGGCGGGGGCGGGGGCGGGGGCGGGGGCGGGGGCGGGGGCGGGGGCGGGGGCGGGGGCGGGGGCGGGGGCGGGGGCGGGGGCGGGGGCGGGGGCGGGGGCGGGGGCGGGGGCGGGGGCGGGGGCGGGGGCGGGGGCGGGGGCGGGGGCGGGGGCGGGGGCGGGGGCGGGGGCGGGGGCGGGGGCGGGGGCGGGGGCGGGGGCGGGGGCGGGGGCGGGGGCGGGGGCGGGGGCGGGGGCGGGGGCGGGGGCGGGGGCGGGGGCGGGGGCGGGGGCGGGGGCGGGGGCGGGGGCGGGGGCAGGGGCAGGGGCAGGGGCAGGGGCAGGGGCAGGGGCAGGGGCAGGGGCAGGGGCAGGGGCACACTTGTTCCCAGCGCCACATCTAGTAGTTGGTGGTGGGAGTGGCACAGTCAGAGCTATGCGACAAGGCAAGTGCAAGCAAGGAGCATATCTGGCACAGCTGGCACATACATCAGGCGGATGGTCTGCATGTTTTTTTTGGCGAGAAATATAGGTAGGCTGTGGACTAATGCCTGGTCAAGAAGCCATAGGTTTTGCCTTTAGCCGACCGACGAGCCTGAGCATATCAGCTTGCCCGTATCAACTGTCTACAAGCAATGGTTTCAGAATGTATGTGGTTTGCACGACCAATAGCTCATTCTCCCCTAACACCAATATGCGTTCCACTATGCTGCAGCTTGTCAGTGACATGATGCTACGCCGTCATACAGGCCACCAACGAAAGTGCCAGCAGAGGGCAGCTGCACCGTCTGTGCACACACTGCAAATGCAATGCCATTTGAACCGTTTTACCGTCCTCTGGCACCGCCACCAGGCCGTTGTAGTTGCGATTGCTCGCCGTCACTCGCCCATCGAACCTGGACCAGGACCTGGTACATTCGCCCGCCCGCCCTAGCGTTACCCCGCGTGACACGAAGCTGGTGGGCGGGCAGCTTTCCACAACCCTGGAGCTTTCACCAGTCGCGAGCAACGCGGTGCCTGTGTGTGGAACCCACAGGGCGTGTGCTAGCTTTTGCTCTAGCTTCTGCTTTTGTGAGCTTGTGCCTAAACTGACCTGAGCAGACTGGGCACAATACTGGACCCTGTTGCTACATGCCTTCATCACCACCAGTTTGTCAGAGAGTTAATGGCCTTTGTTGGGGGAGGAGATGCGAAACTGTTGAGTGTTGTCGCTGCAGGTAGCTGCGGGTGGGTGGTAATTAGAGAGTGATTAGAAGGATCAGAGGGCTGGGCAAGTGGGTATGTACGGGTACCGGTCCGCTATATGCGGGTTCCTACCTAACTCGGATCGAAATCGCATGCAGCAGGAGAGGCGTCAAAGACATCAATCCGACGCAGGGATACAGCCCGCTACCTGCAGCAGCCAAACACGAAAGCAGTCCCTGTTTCAAAGATAAACATTTGAGGAGCTTACTCCGCACTCTCCAAGTTAATCGCATGTCCACTGCCTGCCGGACTCGAAGGAAGCATGGCGTAGTTTTGCGCGTCGACATGTAGGCCCCCGGGTGGACACCTCGAGCTTGCAGGATGTCGTTCCGGGAGCTTCGATGTAAGGCTACGAAACCACAATCACCGCACCCAGCTTGTTTAATTGTCATTTAGGGACCGGCTTTGCTGCACTCCGCAGCGTTCACGGAGATTATGAAGTCGCTAGGCTACACGCGGCTCATCAGCATGGAGAACTTTAAGCTCCCAAACTTCGAGCTCGTCGCGGACTGCCTCTACTGGCTTGTGCAGAGGTGCTGTAACCAGCTGCTGCTGGGGTTGCACTGCAGCACACACCAGCCTCGCCTCAACCATACACCAGCCTCGACTGTCCATGCATGACTCCAGGTACTACCCAGGGGTGGACATTGCCGATGAAATCAGCACAGAAACTGACCGTGTGAAGTTCCTGCAATCAGTGGCACAAGTGATGCTGACCAAAGCACGGATGAAGCTCAACATCAAAAAGCTGTACTCAGCAGACAGCCTGGCGGTGAAAGAGCTGCTGAAAGTAGCGTCTCTGTTGTACAAGGCAACAGAGAAAGCAGCCATAGACGAGGAGGTGTGTTCCAGGGAGCTGCAGCCAGGCGCCTAAGGCCGGCGGCTGCAAGGAAACAGGCAGGGTCAAGCAGGCACAGCAGGCTGGTGGTCGGGCCAGGGCCTTTTCACTTGATCAGGCCAGGGCCTTCTCCCCTGATCAGGCGCTGCCAACAGGGGGCCGTGCTGGAGTGTTGTGCAGGACCAGGGAGAGGCTGTGGACTTTGCAGTCATGCTCAAGGGCTTCAACCCCAAGGAGATCAAGGCCAACGCTGCGGAGATCATCAAGGCCGGCGCCTCGCTGTACGATGCGCTGGGGCAGGAGCCAGAGTTGCGGGAGCATAGAGCACGTGCTGTGGCAGGGCATGTGGACACGGAGTTTGTGGAGCGCAGCATCCAGGAGGCAATAAACCAGGTGGCTGGTGCAGGGCAGGACAAGGCAGGGGCAGGTAGTCAGGACAGGGTCAGGGCAGGTAGGCAGGGCAGGTAGGCAGGTCAAGAGCAGGCAGGGTCAGGGCAGGGCGAGCAGGCATGGACAGGGCAGGGCGATCAGGCAGGGGCAGGGCAGGGCGAGCAGGCAGGGGCAGGGCAAGCAGGCAGGGGCAGGGTAAGGCAGGCAGGGGCAGGGTAGGCGCTCGGGCAGGGCATGCAGCGAGAGACAGCACAGCAGCAGGTGCGCCTGCATGCCATGGCCTGAGTAACAGCGCCCCAGGGGTTGCCTAAGCAGGCGGGCTGAAGCCCCCTTAACCAGGTCTGCTGGTCATGTGTTAGGGTTAAGGGCTGCCAGGGGTCAGCTGACCAGGGAGGCCACATCCCCACAGCAGCTGAGCAGGGGCTGTGGCGCCAGCAAGTGTGCCAGCAGCACGCAGATCATGGCAGGCTGTGTGGCAATGCGGGTTCCACTGCCCCAGAGGCTCAGGGTGGCCCTGGCCCTTCAGCTGCTTCAGCTCAGGCCCCGCCCCTAGGCCTGGAGCTGCCCCTGGCCAAACCTCACCTCACCTCACCTGGCCAAACCTGACCTTGCCACACCTGACCAGTGGCAGCGTATGAGCATGGGTTTAAACCCAACACCATCACCATCAGCAGCAGCGCAAGCATCATGTCACACCCGGCACCGGCAAAGGCAATGGCAGCCTGCTTCCATATCTTCTTTACAGTGTCTTGGCGCTGCCAGCTGCCTGGCAGCCGACTCAAGTGCCACCAGGGCAGCTGCCGCTCTCAGAGCCACCCCTCACTGGGCCAGGGCCGCCACACCCTCAACGCCAAGGCTGCACTGCCCTAGCCTACCACAGCTTGCCCACATGCTCTGTGGCCAGCTCTGCAGCGAGCGAGGTGCACAGGCTGGCACACAGCTGGAACCCATGCCCTGGGCATAGCTAGCACCCACGGCCTGTGGCATGCAAGGGGCTGGGTGTTCACTTGAGTCTGAGGAGTGCTGGGCTGAGGGCAGGCAGAGCAGCGGCTGGGATGGCTGCCACCACACTGCCTTGGGGCAGGGGCTTGCCCTGGCCTGGCCTGGTTAGATCACACTGCGCTCACACACTGTGCTGTGAGGGAAGACAGGCCAGAAGTAGGTTGGACATTGTGAGATATCACACTGTGATGTCACACATTGTTCAAACACACGCGATAACATCACACACTTGCACTGGTGACCCTGGTGGGAAGACAGGCCAGAGGTGGTTCAGCACCCTGATGCTAGCGGAGGGATAGGTCATCATGTCAGTTGGGGGACAGGTCAGCAGGTCAGGCAGGCGTTTGCGGTAAGTGCTCCCCCTCCCCCTGCTGCCCTGCTTGTTTGCTTGTGGCAGGTGGAGGACCATGTGAGCTCTCTCGAGCAGCAGCTGGACGAGCTGGAGCGCAACGAAAAGACGCTGGACAGCAAGATTGAGAAGAAGAAGCAGGAGCTGGAGAGGAATGAAAAGCGGCTGAGTACCCTGCAGAGTGTGCGGCCGGCATACATGGACGAGTATGAGCGGCTGCAGGTGGAGCTGAATCTGCTGTACAGCCAGTACCTGGACAAGTGAGCGGAGGGCGGGAGCGCAGGCACCAAGGGCAGGGGCGGGGCCAGGGGCGGGTCAGGAGGGGGCCATGGCCAGGAGGCAGTGAAGCGGCGGTGGGAAGGGGCGGGAGGCAGCGTAGCAGCAGGGCTGAGGTTAGGGGCAGGGAGGGCAGGTCTGCCCCCCTCTGCCCCTACTGCCCCTCCTCTGCCCCTACTGCCCCTCCTCTGCCCCTGCTACTATCTCCCACAGCCCCTCCCTCAAGTCCACCACTCCCCCCCTCTCTGCTGCCCATCACAGGTTCAGGAACCTGGAGTTCCTTGAGAACGAGCTGACCAAATACTATGACGCTGAGCAGGACAAGCTAGAGAAGCAGGAGCAGAGGCTGATGAAGATGCAGAAGAAGTTGCGGTGAGCCTGGCTGTGGGGGCCTCCTCATGGCCCCCTGCACCTCCCCTTGGCCTCCTCTTCATTGCATCGCAACCGGCTTCGCTTGCAGTCCAGTTCTGAGCATCGCAAAAGACTCGTCACAAAGCAGTTTGCGCTTGCTGCCCCGTCACGAGTTGCGGAGCACGCAGCATCTGAGGGTCAGCATCACTGCACACGTCAGCGTCACGTGCGTCATGTGCTTCTCCTCCCTGTCTCACCGCATGCCTCAGCGCTGAGCGACACAAGAAGTGTCTGAGCGTCTGCATTCTCAGCGTCGCGAAACATTCAAGTCGTGTGCTAGTTGTCGTGGCACACTGACCTGCCACTTAGAGTTTCTCCTCTCCAAACTCTCCTGCATCATAGCCTGGCACCTGAAGCGTTTCGCAACCTGAAGCGCAAGCACAGGGCAGGCCCTGGGCCTGAGGCCTGAGGCACAGGAGTTGCCCCGCAGACCCGGGCTGAGCACTGGCAGGCAGAGACAGGCGCAGCACAGCCAGGCTGCTGCAGAGGGAGTCAGGCAGGCTGGGCCGGGCCTGATGCAGCTGACATGCACACATACACACACATACACGCACGCACACGCACTGCTGCAGAGTAGTGCCGCAGAGGCTGAGGCAGGGCCCCCCTCAACACACAGCCCTGAACCCTGGTCACTCTCACACTTGTACACGCCTGGACACACCTGGCACCTTCTTTAGCAATCCTCCTTACAGCATGCCACGGGGCCATTCCTCTCACTCTGACTCACTTTCTCACATCCCTAGTTCTGTGCACCCTCACTCTTATCTCGCAAACATTCCATTCCTCCCTCCCTCGCTCTTTACTGCCTGCCTCCTCGCCTGCCTACCCGCCTGCCTGCCTACCCGCCCGCCTGCCTGCCTGCTGCCTGCTGTCCTTCACAGCACCGAAGAGCTTCGCATCCTAAGGGGAGAGCTGGAGGTGGACGAGGAGAAGATGGGCCTGGGCGGCATGGAGGACGAGGAGGAGGACGACGGCCTGGACGACCTGGACAGCTTGGAGGACCAGGACAACAGGCGGGCCCTGGCTCAGCATGGCGGCGGCGGGGGCGGCAGGGGGCCCGGGGCCCTGGGTCAGTCCCCTCCAGGCGGCAAGCAGACGCTGAGGCGGGCACCCGGGGGGGAGGCCGCATTCCAGGGGGCGGTGTCCGGCGGCAGGGGTGGACAAGGTCTAGGAGGGGGCGGCCACCGGGTGAGTGGGCGGCAGGCCTTGCAGGGGCGGGCAGGGGCGGGCGCCAGCGCGTCAGGGGAGAGGGTCCCTTGGCATGCATGCAGTCATGCTAGAGGTACTCCTGCGCTAGAGGTATGGCTGTGTGCCGTGCTGAGGGGTCCAGTCTGTGTGCCTTGTAAGCGGGGCTGTGCTGTGATGGCGAGCTGTAGTGATGCCATTGCGTTTAGTGATGCCATAGTGATCACCTCCATAGCATGGCAACTGCATGCCGCCTTGAAGGGCCTAGCCTGTGTGGCCAGTGTAGGTGAGTCCTGTGTGGGCCCTCTGTGCCTGGTCCTGTGTGGCCTGTTCCCTAAGGTCGACCTTTCGCGGGCCATTGCATGCAGCGGTCATGGCGACTGCATGCCGCCTTCATGGGGTCATGGGGACAGGGTGCGGGCAGGGTGGCAGTGTAGGTGGTGCTCCTGTGTGGTCATCCCTATGGGGTGCTCCAGTGTGGATCCTGTCCCAAGCAACAGGGTGGCCAGTGTGGGTAGGACCCTTCCTGACTGTGCAGCCCTGACTGACCTCCCTGTCCCAGGCAAGATGGCTGGGGATGAGGGAGGCCCTGTATCACAAAGCAAAGTATCTTGGAATGGGGGAGGCAGGCTAAGAGGCTTGCCGGCTCATAGGGTCAGGTGGTTATGGTGGTTATGGCTGAGTGGTTGCTGACCTGGCAGGGCGGCCGGAGGTTTGACATGAGGTTGCCAACGCAGGTCATGGGCCACATGGGCAATGGGTATGATGACGATGAGGCGAGCATTGACGAGGATGAGAACAGCGATGGTGGGTTTGCAGGCTGGAGCTGGCTGTGGCAGCGCTTGCATGTTCTGATCACAGAGCATGTCTCTAGGCCCTTGCTGCAGTAGCAGTCATGGGCAGCAGCAGCAACACTGGCCACATGGACACTCCAGCAGCGACAGCGACACCACAGCAGCAGGAGCACCTCAGCACGCCCCCATGCCCCATGCACCTCCATGCAGGGGGAGAGGTGTCCATTGCTGGCTCTGACCCGGGGAGGAGGAACATGGACATGGGCAACGGCTACGGAGGCGGCTATGGCGCTGGGGTCATGCAAGCGGCAAGTGCAGCCGCTGGGCGCAGCACCACTGTTTGGAGGGTGCACCCCTCACCCCGCCCACCACCACCATTTTTGTGGAAATGTTTTTTTCCACACCATAACCACCATACCCTACCCCATGCTCCCCCTGAGCACACACACTACCAGCTGGCTGCTGCAATCATCTCAGTTCCTGGCCTGGCCTGACAGTAACCCTAACCCTGACCCTAACCCGGCCCATAAGAGTGCTTGGCCCTGAAAGCCCATAATCCATGCCTCACCTGCTGCTGACCCCCTGAGTGGCAGCACCTTGCCAGTCACCGCCTGCTGGCATGTTGCCCCTCACCCAGTCCGTCACACCTGACACACCCCTGAGGACTCGCAGCTGCTATTGTGGCCTCACTGATGTTAACTCTGACCCTGACACTAACTCAGGCACTGACCCTTGCCCTGACCCTGACCCTGACCCTGATCCCCTGACTCTGAACCCTGCAGTTGCCAGCAGTTGCTAGCAGTTGCCGCCACCCAGCCAGTGCATTCAGTCAGCAACAGTGCAGTAGCCACCTGAACACCACAGCCAGCAGCAGGGCCTCAGTGCAGCAGCCACCTGCCTGCAGCGCTTCCCCGGCTCTCACCACCCTGTCCGCTTTGTCCACTGCCCCCCATGATGATGAAGGTGATTATAGAGACGATGACGATAATGGGTTCACAAGCCCCATGTGTGTCCCATGCGATGCCCGTCACGCACACCAGCGTGTCCTGCTGCCGCTGCTGCTGCCCCGGTCATGGTAAGGCAGCCAATCGCACCCATGACCTTGCTGCTCAGGAAGAGGATGAGGAAGAGGACAACGACTTCTAATTGGCGCACCGAGGGCTGCAGAGCTGGGCTGCCCTGCTGCTGGCTGCTGCGCCCACGTGACTCTGCATCACACTGCAGCTGGGTGGTGTGGTGCGGCCCGGCCATGGCAGTATGGAGCATGGATGCATGGAGATCAAGCCTCACATTTAGCAAGGGGTTTACTGCTCCACACCGGTCAACCACCCACACCCCAGCAGGGACCACAGCCTGCCTGCCTGCCTGCCAGCCAACTAGCCTGATGCCAGCCTGCCTGACAGACAGCCGTACATCACCCACGGCCATAGCCTGGCTGTATGGCTTTTCACTTGATTTGATTGACGAGGATGGTGGGACCGGGTGGGCATACCCTCCCCTGGGTATCCCCTTGCCAACAGGACCATAGCGACCTTGTGGTTGGTGGTTTGGACGGTTTGAGGGTGATATGCATTGCAAGCTTGTGCTTCATTGTAACTACTACCACTGCCAGGCTCTGGCTCAGTGCAGCCAAACACCAGCCAACCAAGTGCCAGCTCTGTGACACCTTAATCGGGGCACAGGGACAGTTGGTGTTGCATGGGCCAGGGAAATGCATGCTGCAGCCCCATGGCGCCCATTGGAGCTGTGCTGGTGGCCACACCGGGCAAGGGCTCCTGCCCAAGGCAAAGAGTACCCAGGCCTGGGCGCCGAGAAGCTGCGAGATCGAGCACCCAAGGCCCAAACCAAGCGGCCTGTAGCACAGTAGCACTAGGCGACGCTTAACCTGTTGCTTACATTGCTTTCATACCAAGATCTATCGTCCCACCCTCGTAAGGGGGTGGGGTTAGGACATCAGTGGGTAAAGTGGGTAGCTGCTGCTTGATGTTGCTCTACCGGCATGGGGCATATTCGTGCTCAGCTACGCAAACTCGATCATATACGCAACGCGCTGAAGAAGCACTCTCTCAGCAGCAGCAAACACTGTTCGCAGAGCCGCGCCCTTGTTGCCTTCTCGGCACCACTTGCGCGTGCAGCTGTCGACCATCCCGGTCTATAGGACCCTTGGTTTGAAAGAAAACCTCTAGGAGACTCATGGAATGGTTCCGCCGAGCTACCGACCTCTTGGGTGATTTGTTCGGGGTGGGTGACGCTGCCTGCATGCACCACCGACAGCGGAGTGTGGCACAAATGGACCTGCTGCCTGGCCTCCCCCTTTCATTGCCAGGGGAGCTCACAACCCCAAGAAGACGTGCGGCAAAGTGAGCCGCAGCAACAGGACGCCACCAGCACACCCATGCCAAATGCCAGGGCCGCTGGCAGGGCAGTGCATGACGCCGTTCCGCTAAGTGGTGTGCTGCCCAGCTCGCCACCGGTCCTGCAGGAGTGTATCTCTCCCTATGGAGGCGTCCAGGTAGGCTGGTGGCAGTGCAGGCAGGCTGAGTCCATGCACAAGTCATGCATCAGACAGCAGGCAGGCATGCATGGCATAAGGTCAAGAACATGGTTAATCATGGCTAGGATTAGGGACTTCGTTGGGGTGGGCTATGTGGCCTGCCTGTGCAACCAGGTGTGCGAGCCTCATGCCCTGGTCACACCGCTAGTGAGTTAGGCATGCAGTGGGAGTGAGAGGTAGCAGCCCCGGCAACGTTTGGAGCGGGGAGGAAGTCTGTGGTATGCCTTGCAAGGGGTTGTGTTGAGGTCAGGGCTGCAGACCAGCTGCACACCACCAGCAGCAACCCCCAGAGCAGCAACCCTCCAGTGTGCCCAGAGTCGCAGTCTGGCTGGGGGGAGGCTCCTGCCTAGCCTGGTGCCAGAACGCCATGGTGCAGGCAGTGGCCAGCAGGCGAGTGGCATGGTGTGCTGGGGTCAGGGCAGGCAGGCTTTGGCATGCATGTTCTTCATTGTAATGCTACGACCTAGCGCTGGGCGCCTGGCTCGTGCATGGTCGAGCTCAGGGCTCACACTCTGCCTGGTGGCGCAGGTCACACTTATCAGCCAGGTGCAGGATGCCTCCTCCAGTGTTATTAGGGCACACACACTGCCTGGTGGCGTGGCATGACTTATCAGCCAGGTGCCTGTTCGCCGATGCCTGTCAGCCAGGTGCAGATTCAGGCTCAGACTCAGGGTTGGGGTCAGGCTTAGGGTCAGGGTTAGGGTTGGGGTGGGTTACCCGGACCCTGTCAGTCAGTAGTAGGGTGCAGGGGTGTCACAGGCGGCCAGGTGCGGTGCCTGTGCAGAGCCTGTGTTGGTACGCTGCTGGGCAGCGGCAAGACCGTGATGGTGACCTGTGCACCGCCTTCCTCATGGAGGGCAAGCCAGGCAAGAACCACATGCGGCCTCAGGTGCGGCCGCTGGGCCCCTGCCATGGACCTGGGCTAGCCTCACACACAGCTCACCCTGGCAACCACCAAATGGCCCATCCCCTGCCTGCCTGCCTGCCTGCCTGCCTGCCTGCCTGCCTGCCTGCCTGCCTGCCTGCCTGCCTGCCTGCCTGCCTGCCTGCCTGCCTGCCTGCCTGCCTGCCTGCCTGCCTGCCTGCCTGCCTGCCTGCCTGCCTGCCTGCCTGCCTGCCTGCCTGCCTGCCTGCCTGCCTGCCTGCCTGCCTGCCTGCCTGCCTGCCTGCCTGCCAGCCTGCCTGCCTGCCTGCCTGCCTGCCTGGCTTTCCATGTGAAGTGAGGCACAGCATGATAGCCTACTTGGCTGCAGAAATCAAACCCGCCTGACCACCCCCTCAAGGTGCACCGAGTGGAGCATGGCAACGTCATCCTCACCTTCGACTTCACGGTCAAGCGGCCTAGGTCTTGAGTTGGCGGAACTGGCCTGAGGAGGACTCAGCCACAGGCAGGCAGGCAGGCAGGCGGGTGGGGGGTGGGTGGGTAAACACGCAGCATGGCAAAGGGAGTAAGCAAGCAGCAAGCAGCTCAGGGGTCAGGCACCCTGGCAGGGGTCAGGGTTCCCAGCATCAGGGACACCATGGTGAATGTAGTGGATGATTAGGCCAGACTATAGAGGTGGGGCAATTATTACATTCGTGAGCCGTGAGCTGCTGTGGTCATCTGGTCTGAGAACGCCAGAACAAGAACAAGCTGGCACTCTGGCGCAGCATGCACAGCGGGTGACCGCCTTTCTCACCGCAGCTGGGACACATGTCAAGTGCATGCCCCTATTGAACACGTCCCTGGCCCCATGGCAGCCAGTAGCATGTGGCTCACTCATGCGCTCTGAAAAGCCTCCAGTGCTTCATGTCCCGTTGTGCAATGTCGACGTGGCGTGGGCTTTATGACTATGTTTGTGGGTCACTGGGATATGCATGAATGTGGAATCATACACTTACCAAGATGCTAGTTGGAGTACATGAACATCACAGTGCGACAAATGTGGGTGCCAACAACGCCCCTGTGCCACATAGGGCCATTGCATCTCCAGCACATGCTAACCAACAGTTTGCGCCGCCAGCATCCCCCGCGCCAGACCTCTTCCACCAGCCCCTTCAAGGCCCTGGCTCCACCTTTTGCTAAACTGTCATCACTGCTGGAACCAGGACGTCAGGGGATATTTCCAGCCCCCTTGTCCCTCACTAGGGCCTCCATTAGAGCCGGATCAGTAGTACCCACTGGTAGCCACTAGCGGGATTATACTAGTGGGCAATAGTGACCCGACTCAAATGGTGTTATTAGGCTGTGTGGAGTAAACCCAGTGCACCTGGCACATGAGCCGCCTACCACCTACATTATTGCCTGACCCGTTAGGGCTATTGGTCACCCCCGCCAATGGCTGCACCCCTGATAACTATACGACTGATCTTTAAGAGTTTTACAGCGATTTTTGCGCAGGGCGGTGCAGCTCACGAGCGCGAGGCTAGCGGGCTGCTCGGGCTGATGTGCACCTGTGCCGGGGCGGGCGGGGGTGTTGAGAATTCTGGTCGCATTGTGCCGGAGTTGGCCTGCTTAGTGGGGCTGTGATCGGCGAATAGCTATCTCGCTCAGCGGCTCAGCTTTTCAAAGTTTTGAATTTCTTGTCGGGCGCAGGACCCCCCCGACATGTGTTCTAGTGCTAGTGCTAGTGCTGATCATGTGCTTGATAGTGCTGGTGTGGCTTCCGGGCTGTCCCTGCACAACAATGTGCGACAACAAGCGTGCGACAAATTTGCATGAAAAGGGCACTTTTCCGGCCGTTCTCACTGTCCAACCAGGGCGGCAGGATGTGAACTGCCAGTTCTGTGCGGCTCCGTGTGTGGGCTTCTATCGTGTAATCAGGACATAAACGCGTTGTGTTCATGTTTGGGCCGTTTGTGATGCTCCAAAGTAGACCCCCATGCACCTTACATAACCATCCAAATCAGCCATATAAACGGTTCACCTCATATTCAAACTCCAGCTGCTCACTCCTTAGCTCCCTCACCACCAAACGACGCAGTTTCCGACGTTCCTTTGGCCTATCCAACCCCATGTGCTGGCAATATCGTGCACAGTGTGTGTTGGTCAGTTTGCCAAAGCACACCTCATCATGCAACAAATCGGGATGGAACCACATCAACAATGCATAACTCTCTTCGTCATCATACACCTCCTTCACAGTGTCTTGAAACATGGGCATGGGCTCAAGTGGGGTAGTGGTGTCAGGCTTCATGCATGGCAGGCATGGCACACTCATGCACGTGCTGCATGCACAAGCAGCCATGGCCCATTGAGGCTGCTCCCTGTCAGGTGTGAACACCATGCGGTGCATTGCCCTGCACCCCTCCACCTTATCATGCATGCGCTCCACATCAGCCTCTGGCATACTGCATACACCTGCTTGCCTAGCGTCGTCCAGCACCAGGTAGCGCCGACGCATGATGTGTCCACGTTGCCGGTGGCTGGCACTGGTGTCTTGTGCATGGCATGGTACAGCAAAATGCTTGTTAGCCCAATCTGTCAGCACAGCAGCCCCACACACTTTCCCCACCAGTTCAGGATGGACTAACATCTGCTCCCTCCACTCCCTCTTAGCCACCCCACCCTCAGAGTCATGCGTGCTCTTGAAATGCGATGTGGCACCATATGACCATTGCACAGGCACCCCAAACCTATTAGCTAGGTGCCAATGCAACTTGATGGCCTTGGCCCCCTTGAACTGTGATGCACAACCATCTGACCACAAACACAGCTGCCTCATGTCCATCTTGCCCACCCACCCCTCTCCATCGTCCCTCCCCTCACTCACTCCATCGGTGTTGCTGGCCTCACCCTGGATGCCATCCGGGTGCCTCCTGCCTTGCAGCAAACACTCAATCACTTGCACAAGGGCTGTGGTGGAAGCCTCAGCAGACTGGTCACACTTGTCAGCACTCACAAACACTGACTCCTCCCTGTAGTTGCCAGCCATGTCCTGGTAGTGTGCACATGCCACGAACACTGACATGGTCCTCTGCTTCCAATATGCTCCCTGACATGCTATGTCTCGAGCGCAAGTCCCACACCGGGCGTGGGGAGAGCGGCTGTTCGGTGCAAGGCGGGGAAGAGGTTGCGGGGAGGAGAATGCCCATGCCCTTTCCCCCTTGCCCTCTTGCCTCCTTGCCCCCTTGCCCCCTTGCCAATGCCCCCCCCCCTGCTGCCCCGGCTGCCTCTGACTCTGCAGCAGCTCTCAGCACAGCAGCCACAGCTGCCGCAGCAATTGATGCTGCCGCTCCTTGAGGCTCATCCAACCTGCACAGCAGCAGCAGCAGTAACAGCAGGGCAGCTGGGGTGGATGTCTAGCTATGGCTGGTGACAAGCAAGATGGTAGTAGTAGTAGTTGGGGCAACACTCACTTTGCAGGTTGGGAAGGTAGTTGCTGCTCCTGCTCATCGGCCACTGGCAGCATGGCAAATCTGTTGCTGGTCGTCAGCAACACTGTGGGGGCTGCGCTGTGCACACGCTTCGCTGCGGCTGAAGTCTGCGCGGCTGGCTGCCATGCGCGCTCTTTAGCGGGGGTGTAATGCTCACACAGTCCTCCCACAAAGGCCATCCAGCACGTGGCAGCGGGGGTGTTGTTAAACACTTGGTGGCTCCACCACACCTCTGCACCCCCAGTGAGACGACCAGCAGCGTAGGGGACCCACAGATCCCCAGGCATGCCCCATGCGCTGAAGTACTCCGTCAATGACCTCCCCCAGGCCCTCACAGCCAACCCACTGGCTGTGCCCCCATGCAGGGGTGGTGGTGGCAGGTAAGAAGGGCTGGAGGGCGGTGGCTGTTTTGGGTTGGATTGAGCTTGCTGCGCTGGCCTGGGCTGAGGGGGAGGGGGAGCGGTTGCCAGCAGCAGGCTTTGATGGGCACCTTGGTACCTTGGCATGCGTACCTTGGCATGGGCGCTAGTGTTGTGTCCTGGCGTGGGCGCATGAAGAGGGGTGACCTGAGGGACCCAGGGACCTGGGGAGAGCATGTAGAATGGTCTGGGAGGGGGGGGTGGGTGCTGACAGCCTGCTGGACTGCCGCCTCTTGCGGCTGATTCTCCACCTGCTGCTGCTTTAGTAGCATGTCTGCCTGCTGCTGCTGCAACAGGTGTTGCTGTGCAGCCAGCTGCTGCTGCACCTGGCGTTGCAATTCAGCCCCACTATGTGCCTCGAGCTGTTGCTGCAGCCTGTCAAGCTGCTGCTGCAACTGCACCTGGTGGTGTTGCTGAGCCACCTGCTGCTCCCTCTGCTGCATGTCTGCCTGCTGCTGCTGCAGCTGGTGTTGCTGCTCAGCCAACTGCTGCTCCCTCAGGTGCATGACTGCCTGCTGCTGCTGCAGCTGCTGTTGCTGCTCAGCCACCTGCTGCTCCTTACGTTGAAGTTCATCCTGCTGGAGGTCCTGCAGCTGTTGCTGTAGATGTTGCAAGCGTTGGGTGTCAGCAACTTGTTGCTCCCTCTGCTGCAGTTCAGGCTGCAGCTGGTGCAACTGTGCCTCATAAGCACGAGCATCAGCCTGTGCCTGCCCCTCAGCCTCATAAGCACCAGCATCAGCCTCATAAGCACCAGCCTCATAAGCACCAGCATCAGCCTCATAAGCACCAGCCTCATCAGCACCAGCCTCATCAGCCTCATAAGCACCAGCATCAGCCTGTGCCTGGGCCTCAGCCTCAGCAGCACCAGCCTGGGCCTTGGCTTCAGCCTCAGCAGCCCTGCGCTGTGCCATAACCTCCCTCGCTTTTTGCGCACCGGCACATCTAGCCATCACCCCCCTTTTCTTGGTAACCATGGCGTTTACAGGCCTGCACAACGGCAAACACTTCTCACAGCTCAGTGTCTGCATGTTTTTCACTAATTCTTGCCGTTCGTGGTTGCTCAGAAGCCACAAGCACCAGTAATCAGGAACTCTTGTGCAACCTAAAAATGGCTGCAACATGTGGACTGAACCTGTTTTCAGCGACAATCCGCAATCGCGGTCACGCTCCCAACCCACAATGCCATCGACCTGCAGAGGCGCCGTTTGATGACAAAAGGTGACACTTTGGAGCGGGGGGCAAGGAAGCAGGCCGGGAAGCAGCAGGTGAGCTTGGGAGTGGGTCTCGATTCGTGCTAGGACGTTGCAGCACTGATGCGTGCTAACCTGAAAAGTTGGCATGTCCAGTCAGGATGCGCCATTCACGCCGCTCTGGGTCCAGGCTGCCTAATGCCGTCGCTAAATGTGTCTGCGACGCTCCAGAACACGTCGCGTGTTGGGGGCCAGCCACCCGGCAAACCGCTGGGGCTGGCTGCACTCTATTCGGGCCATTACTAGCTCATCGCACAAATCGGCGGCCTCATCCGTGCAGAAATGAGTAAGAAAGTTATCTCTTGAGCCATGGGGGTGCAGCCAATGGCGGGGGTGACCTATTGTGTAGAGTTGGCATGACAAAACATGCGCTGATTGTGAGCTGATGACAGCTCAACAAAGGGGGGCACACACTACTGTGCCACAGCAGGCTGCTGCTGCTGGGGCTTGGGTGGCTTGTCTTGCAGCCGCTTGTAGCCCAGGCCAGGGTACTCCTTGCCCTTTGCTGGCAGAGCTCCCTGGTCTAGCCAGTAGCACAGCTCCAGTGGTCGCCACCTGCTCTCCCCAATGCGCTGCATGTTCAGAGCTGCAATGCAGTCCCTGTCCAGCCACCTGCCTGGCTGTGGTGCTGGCTTGGCTTTGGCAGCCTTGCCCTTGCCCTTGCCCTTGCCTGTGCCCTTGGTGGGCTCAGCTGCCGGCTCAGCCTCGGTGCGCTTGCTGCGCTTGGCTGGCGGGGGAGTGCTGGGCCCTGGCTCTGAGGCTGCTGGCTGTGTGGCCTCCTGGCTGCTGCGTGGGGCCTGTGGGGGCTTGCGGGTGCGGGGACACGAACAGTGCGGGGACACGAACAGTGCGGGGACACGAACAGTGCGGGGACTCACAAGGCGGGCGCGGCCTGTCACCTGACGTCTTTGGCTGCTCCTGCCATCCCGACGCTCCTGTCGTTGCTTGCCTTGAGGGGAACGAGACGCTGCGAACAGGAACGACGGGCTATTACACAGCGCGTAACTCACGGACGTCACGGTCGGCTAGGAACACGCACCTTTCTGTTTCTTTGGCAGACCCTTCTTCTTAGCCATAGCGCGATGTGAGCTGTCGCTTGATTATCGCTGTGTTGATTGACTGGATTTAATGACCAAATGCTGGAATTAATGACCAAAACAGATTATTTATTTACAGAATGTTCCCAGCAGCCCTCCACTTCCATTGCAAATGCCAGCTTACAGCCTCCCCTGTTCCTCCTGTCTACAACCCACAGCGCCTCCCATAGCCCCTCCCATGTTCCTCCCACAGCCCCTTCCCTGTCCCTCTGTCCCAGCCTACATTCCCCCTTGTCCCAGACAGCCATGTAGCTATCAGCCCAGCTATAACATAGCTGTGCTGTAGCGTGTGACAGGGCCTCCTTGAGCTGTTGGCAGCTTGGCCTCCTGCTGCAGGGGGTATCATGCATTCGTAGCCAGGCTGCACATGCCGCATCACACTTCAATGGCGCTTGCAAATACAGCCCACGGCACACTAGGGCTCAACATATCAGGGCTCGCTCGTCATCATCATCAGCACCACCATCCGAAGCAGCAATAACACTATCATCGTCGGAAGCATGCCATGTGGCATTTGCCGCCATGCGACATGCTGCACCTCCGATCCGCTTAACACGGGCACGCCATGCCTCAGGATTCCGGAACATGCCTACTGGCTAGCTAGGTCTGCACCCAAGCCTGAGCCAACCCCACTCCACCCAGACCCTTGACAAACAACAGCTGCTCCGTGAAAGTGGCCTGGCAAATGTGAAAGGGCAGGTGGCTGCCTTGTGAGCTAACGTATGTAGGGGGTGCAGGTGTATGTGTGTAGGGGGAGCAGGTGCATGTGTATGGGTGTAGGGGGTGCATGCCCGCTGGTGCCTGGATCGCTACCTGGTCTGCTGCGGTGGCTCCCCCAAGCACAATTACATTGGCCCTTGACTGGGTGCTCCTCACACTGCGGCATCAGCAGCAGCGGTAGCACCAGCTGGAACCCAATGCTCAGCACGGGCTGCTATCAACACCATCATTGACATCAACAAAGGGCAACTGGCACATAGGTGAGTGGTGCCCGTGACCTGTTCCACCACCCCTGCCCTCAACCTTAGAGGTGGTGTTGAAAACCACCGGTTGGTTGGGATAGCACGTGCGAGCAGGTCAATACACTTGGCTACCCAGGCTGGTTTGGATTTAGCATAGGTGCTGACAGAAAACTAGGCGCGCTCCCCTCTGATGCGGCGGGCCAGCTGGATGTCCTTGGGCATGATGGTCACGCGCTTCGCGTGGATGGCCGCCAGGTTGGTATCCTCGAAGAGTCCCACCAGGTACGCCTCGGCAGCCTCCTGCAGCGCCAGCACGGCGCTAGACTGGAAGCGCAGGTCGGTCTTGAAGTCTTGGGCGATCTCGCGGACCAGGCGTTGGAAGGGCAGCTTGCGGATGAGCAGCTCAGTGGACTTCTGGTACTTGCGGATCTCGCGCAGTGCCACTGTGCCGGGGCGGTAGCGGTGAGGCTTCTTCACTCCCCCAGTGGCGGGAGCACTTTTGCGAGCTGCCTTGGTGGCCAGCTGCTTGCGGGGTGCCTTGCCGCCAGTGGACTTGCGAGCAGTCTGCTTGGTGCGGGCCATGACTTCTGGAGCTGACGGGTTGATGTGTGTTTGATGAGTTTAGCTGTTGGCGGGGCCCAGTCTTTGTAACCGCAATGCAGGGCACGAGTGCTGGGTGACTGTTGAGCTTGACACTCAGGATCGGCAGGACCAAGTTTGACCAAGTCCACGCGTCGGGGCAAGGCCTTGTTAGCGAGAAGCAACTCGTCGACATACTAACAAGCACAGCACTTTCATCCCTTGAACAGTTTTAGCAGCTACATGTCCGGACGTGGCAAGGGCGGCAAGGGCCTGGGCAAGGGCGGGGCCAAGCGCCACCGCAAGGTCCTGCGTGACAACATCCAGGGCATCACAAAGCCAGCTATCCGTCGCCTGGCCCGCCGTGGTGGCGTCAAGCGCATCAGCGGCCTCATCTACGAGGAGACCCGCGGCGTGTTGAAGGTGTTCCTGGAGAACGTGATCCGCGACGCCGTGACCTACACCGAGCACGCCCGGCGCAAGACCGTAACCGCACTGGACGTGGTGTACGCCCTCAAACGCCAGGGCCGCACTCTGTACGGCTTCGGAGGCTAGAGAACTTTTCCAGCTTCAACTCCTAATCCACTCACAATCGGTGTCTATCGACACCACCACAACACCGGATGGCTGACTTTGTAACATACACGGTAGAAAATTCAAGCTAGTCCAGCATAAGGTTATCGTTAGCATCACCAATGTAGTATTCATACTAATATAGGTGTCTGTTGTCGGGGCACATATTGTCGAAGGGTGTCAGCGTGTTATGTCATGCTCTTATGAGAAGTTGTGGACACACCGGTTGGCTCAGAAAGGTAGGGTCTAATGCATGCTGTGTCTGTAATCCATGGAATGTTTGTAAGCCATGAATGCAGCCGCACAGCCTGCCACAGGCTCATGAGACCCTTGCACCCTACTTTTTGCCTAACATTTACTGCCAGGTGTGATACGAGAGCAGCATCCTCCTCCCTCACAAGGGACTACTAAGACGGACCACAAGGGACCACTACGCAGGGGCGGTGTTTTGGTATGCAGGTATGCTGTGCAAATGACATGAGTGCCTACCACCTACACCATTGCCAGGGCTACAGTCTAGAGTTGGCATGGCATGCATGCTGTAAGCTTATGACAGCTCAAGAGAGGGCACATTACTGTGCCACAGCAGGCTGCTGCTGCTGGGCTTTGGGTGGCCGGTCTCGCAGCCGCTTGCTTCACAGCCTCTTGTAGCCCAGCTCAGGGTTCTCCTTGCCCTTGGCTGGTAGAGCTGTCTGCTCTGGCCACCAGCACATCTCCAGCGGGCGCCACTTGCTCTCCCCAATGCGCTGCATGTTCAGTACTGCATTGCAGTCCTGGTCTACCCACCTGCCAGGCTGTGGTGTTGGCTTGGCTTTGGCAGCGTTGCCCTTGCCCTAGGTAGGCTCAGATGCCTGCTCAGCCTTGGTGCGCTTGGCTGGCGGGGGTGTGCTGGGTCTAGGCTCTGAGGCTGTCTTACTGCTGCATTGGGGCTGTGGGGGCTTGCGCATGGCCACTACCGGGCTCCAGATCAGGCCCCGCAACGACTGGTCACGCTACTGGCTCCAGGCTTGACGCAGCAGGCAGAGGTTTACCTGCCCTGCTGGGGGCTTCCAGTCTGCAGGATTGGTGGCCCTGTGAGCTGGCTCTAACAGGGCTGCTGGCATTTCACTGCGGAGCTGACCAGTCTGGTGCGGTGCTTATCCACAAGCACCACCCTGCCCTGTCGCTGGTCTTTGCCCCTTGGCCAGCACACCACCTTGCAGCAGGCTCGCAGCACCCCAGCCTCCCTTGGTGCCGATGCTAGCTTCGCCAAAGAAGACCATTGGCTGCTTTGCACGACTGTGGCGCAATATGGATAACCACATCACAGTCAGTGAGCACAACACGACAGCAAGGCTGCATACCTTACTGGCAGTTGCTGGCAGGTGTGGGGCGGCAGGCAGGGCAATATTAGCCTCACAGGTGGTGTTCATGCCTACATGAGACGAATGTCATACATACCATGCCTACATCAAGCTTGAGCACTAAGCTGTCTTCATCACTGTCCTGAGCTTTTTTTAGCACCTGAGGCTAGGCCATGCAGGTCAGGGTGGCTGGACTGCACATCACCCAGATGAGGGCACAATGATTGCCACATTACCCTGCATGTACACAGAGTGTTGGTGGCAGGCATGGTAAGAGTTGCTGGTGAGAGTTGCTAACTGAGCTAAGAGGCTAGGATACAAAATGAAAGATACCATGTTCATCAGGGTCAAACTGGACGGATGAAAGTGGCGAGGCGGGGCAGGGACAGCATCCAAGGAAGGTGGTGTTGAAAAACACCGGTTGGGTCAGGTAGGCTGTGGACAGGGGGATGGGTCTGTGTCCTTAGGCTTTGGGAGCCTTAGGGGCAGCTGGCTTCTTGGCCTTGGATGCAGCTGGCTTGCTGGGAGCAGCTGCTTTGCTGACCTTGGGTGCAGCTGCCTTGACCTTCTTCACGCCAGCAGGTTTGACTGGCTGGCTGGTCTTAGGGGTCTTAGGCTTGGCCACCTTGGGCTTGGCTGTCACGGGCTTGGCCACAGCAGCAGCAGCCTTGGCAGGTGACTTTGGCTTGGCTGCAGCAGGCTTGGGCTTGGCCGCAGTGGGGGCCTTCTTGGGTTCAGCTGCAGCCTCTGGCTTGGCTGCTGCTGGGGTTGCCTTGGCGGCTGCCTTCTTGGGCGCGGCGGGCTTCTTGGTGCCTGCAGCGGCCTTCTTGGCCTTGGCAGCAGCTGCGGGCTTGGCAGCCTTGGGAGCAGCAGGCTTCTTGGGAGTGGTGGCCTTCTTGGTGGCCTCCCCAAGCTTGAAGCTGGCCTTGACCTTGACCAAGGCTCCGGTTTGAGCCATGCGCTTCAGCTGGACTGACAGGATCTTCTCCCAGGTGCTGGGCAGGTCCTTGGCATACTGCAGCAGCACACACAAGCATCAACGTGATCACACTGCTGCAGTGATTCATCAGGGCTTGAAGCATAGGTCTCAAGGGCAAGGTTAGTCATGTTGGTGGCAGGCATGGCAGCAGCCAATCTGACCTTGGCCTCAATCCACTTCTTAATGGCGGGCTGGCTGCTACCAGTGCGCTCCTTGAGGGCGGTGATACTCTCTACGATCATGGCCGTGAAGCCGGGGTGCGTTGGGGCAGCTTTAGGCGTGCTGGCCTTGGGCTTGGGGACGGGGGCCGGGGCAGGCGCGGGGGCTGCTGCTGGTTCAGACATGGCTGCTGGTTTGCGGGCTTGGGAATGCTTAGCGCGCACTGTGATGCGGCGTGTATGTTGTTGACGCAGCGCGAGCGGCTGTGGTTTTAGGGCCGGGCGAGTCTGCTGAGTAGGTCCTGCTGATCCAACCGGTTGCACCTCACCTCGTGATGGTACATGGTTCGGCCCAACACTAGTAGGCCCTGAGACCGGCCTCCCTGCGCTTGTACCCAACCATCCCGCCCCTCAAAACCCAGCCCTCCCTGCCCTACCTCCTCCCTCCCCTCTACTTGCCTCTCCTGTTTTACCAGGGCCCCTGGCATTGGCCTCCTCTGCACCCCCTCCCAGCCTGCGCCCATGTTCACTGCCCACCCACCCCACAGTCCCAGCTCCCTTTTCTAGGAGGGGCTGGCTGAGGGTAGCGGTATGTCAGCCGTTGCGGGTGCCTGTCCAGCGGTGGTGGTGGGGCTGGGTACTTGCGCCGCTCCTTGTCTTCCTCCAGGGCAGCCACCACCGCCGCCCATTGCTGCTTTTCAAATGCCGCCATGGCCTCAGTCTTTTGGAGAAAGATAATGTTGCCAGCCCTCCCTGCCCTGACCCGCATGGCTTGCGCTTCCTGCCTTTCTTCCCCTCCCGTCCCCCTGCTGCTGCTGCTGCTTCCGGCCCCCCTCCCCCAGCCTCTTGCCCACCCCCCTCACGGTAGGGCCCACCCCGCAGCACTTGACAGCCTTGGCATCGGCCTTGGCTGCCTTCCTGCCAGCCCGCTGCTGCGCTGCCACCTGCTCACCCTGGTCAGGCAGAGGCTGCCGCTCCCCCCACGCACTGCCTCTCCCAGGCTGCTCCATGCTGACAGCTGCTCTGCTGCTGGCCCCCCGGCTGCTGCCCTGCCTGGCCCTGCTGCTCCCTGCCACTGGCAGCGGCTGCCCTGGTGCGGCTGCCCTGCCACTGGCCCCCCGCGACCTTGAGCGTGGTGCTCCTCCCCAGCCCCTTCAGGCCCTGGCGCTTGTGAGCATGAGCCTGCATCGGGGGGGGGAGGGGGAAGGGAGGGAGGGAAGGGGGACCCGGGGGGTCAGGGGGTCTGGAGTGTAAGCTAAGGAGGTGAAGGCAAGGGGCAGGCTGGTCCAGTCCTTGCAACCCGGAGGCAGGAGGCACCAGCGCTGAGCCCCCCCGCCCCCCCAGCCCTCCTTCCCCACCCCCCAGCCCTCCTTCTCTAGCAGCAACGGCAGGCAGCCAAGCCATGCACTGCCCTGACACATGGCTTGGCTTGGCTTAAGCCCCCTGCGGCCCCCTGCCACGGTCCCTGCTGCCACCTCATGGCCAGCTAGCCCTGACTGGACTGCACCACCCTGGCCCCTTGCAGACCTGCCCCTCACGCCCTGCCCCTGACTCTGCCCACAGGACCAGCCCTTCCCTCTCCTCCACTGGGGCCCCGACCCCGGCCCTGCCTCTGCCGCCCTGCCCCTGCGGCCCTGCCCCTAGCCCCTCACCTGCATGTACAGCGCTGCCTGGTCGTCCTCATTGAAGGTCTGGCGGCAGCGCTGCCCCTCCTGCTGCTCCTGACCCTCCAGGGGCCCGGCGCTTACCCAGTAGCTGGCGCCCCACCAGCCCACACGCTGGATGCAAAGGCAGCTGCTGCCATTCAGTTGCTGTTTCTCTCAGACAGTAGGTGCTTGTGCGGTCAGGACGCATGGTTGGCTGTGGGATACTTGGCGGCTGCAGCCGCCAAGCAATATGCGCGGTTGTTGTTGCCGCTGAGGATGTCCAATGTCCCACATACTTAAGCAGCACCTTGGCTCTCGACCTTGAGCCTTCATTGCAGTTCCCATCACATGGCATGCACATGGCATACGCATGGCATACACATGGTCACGGTCGCCTACCACCTACACTATTGCCTGACCCCGGAGGGCTATTATGTAGAGTTGGCATGACAAATATGCATCAAGTGTAAGCTGATAATAGCTCAAGAGGGGGGGGGCCACACATTACTGTGCCTCAGCGGGCTGGGTCTTGGGTGGCTTGTCTCGCAGCCGCTTCTAGCCCAGCTCAGGGTTCTCCTTGCCCTTGCCTGGCAGCTTCCCCCGCTCTGTCCACCAGCACAGCTCCAGTGGTCGCCACTTGCTTTCCCCAATGCGCTGCATGTTCGGCGCTGCATTGCAGTCCCTGTCCAGCCACCTGCCTGGCTGTGGTGCTGGCTTGGCTTTGGCAGCCCTGCCCTTGCCCTTTGTGGGCTCAGCTACCTGCTCAGCCTTGGTGCGCTTGCTGCGCTTGGCTGGCGGGGGAGTGCTGGGCCCTGGCTCTGAGGCTGCTGCCGGTGTGGCTCCCTGGCTGCTGCGTGGGGCCTGTGGGGGCTTGCGTGGGGCCAGTACCGGGCACCACATCATGCCCCTCACTGGCTGGTCGCGCTGCTGGCTCCAGGCTGGGCGTACCAGGCGGTGTTCCACCTGCCCTGCTGGGGGCTTCCAGTCTGCAGGCCTGGTGGCCCTGCGTTTGTTCAGCTGCCTCTCACAGAGCTGTTGGCCATTCATTGCTGAGCTGACCCGGCTGGTGCGGTGCTCATCCACAAGGCACCACCCTGCCCCTCAGCTGGTCTGTGCCCCTGAGCCTGCACACCACCTTGCACCAGGCACGCAACACCACATCAGCACCCCAACGTCCCCCAGTGCCAATGCTAGCTACGCCAAAGAACACCACCAGCTGCTTGGCACGCCCATGGCGCTTCATGGACACCTCCGCCATGTCCTCCTCCAAGTGCAGCCATGCACACAAGGCACACACATGGTGGCTGACATGGTGGCACCAGGTAAGGCATGGCACAGTCAACTACTCCTTCATTTCATGCCTAACCCACCACCTCTCAGTCCCTTACCCTCCCTCTCTCCCACCCACCCTCACCTTCTTGAAGAACTGCTCCAGTGCCCGGTCCTGAGCTCCGTACAGCCTCAGCCGCTGCCGTGCCCACTTGGGGTCCAGGTACACCTCCCACACCGCATCCCAGGTGGCCAGGGTGACGGTGATGTGCTTCAGGTTGGCCTCCAGGGAAGTGCCAGCTGAGCTTGCTGCTGCCAGGTGCTGGAGGTGGGGCTTGATCGGTGCGAGGTCCCTGAGGCTGCACTGACGGCCCGGGTGACGCCAGGGTCAATGCCTACCCCAATCTGGGAGCCTGGTCAAACACTAACTGAGGCGTTTCGGCAAGGGACTTGCCATAGCGGGGCAGTCCCAGCACATGGGCCGCTACTGCTGCTGCACCTGGGGCTGCCGCTGGGCTGCTGTTGCTGCTGGAGGGGCCTGCTGCTGAGGGTAGAGCAGGTGGGGTTGGGAGGGGGCGGGTGTAGTGCACACACACACTGAAGCCATATGTCTCTACCGTCCTCTCGAACTCAAACCCCTGGTTGGCCAGCTTCCCCGTGCTGAATCACCTATCCCAGTGCTGGCTACGGGCTGGCTCTGCGGTGAACACATCCGCTGTCTCCCTCGTGAGCCCCAGCTGCTGGCACACCCCGTGCAGCACCCTGCTGTCCATTTTGATGAAGTGCACCCCCACCCTGGCCAAGGGGGTGAGGGTGAAGGGGGGTGGGCAGGTCAGGACCCGGGGACCCACCCTACGTCCGCCACGCTTTGGCTGCCCTGGCAGGGGTGGGGTGGCTGCCACTGCTCCAGGCACCTGCACACATGTACTGCATGGCGCATGCGGCAGGGGAGGGGCACGGTGTCTTGCAAGGAGTCATCCTCCACCAGGGCCAGCAGTCTCCGCTGTTTGGCTGCCTCCTCCTTCAGGTCCTTGACATGCGCCTTGTCCAGGTCTGAGGCCTGCAGCTCGTGGCTGTCAGCGTTGAGGGCATACCCACGCGCCAACTTGATGAATAGCTGAGCCTCCACCTCGCTCCAGCCTAGCCGGGCCCTGGCTGCCTTGGCGTATTGCTTGACAAAGCGCTCTGCAGGTCAGGTCAGGTCAGGTCAGGTCAGGTCAGGTCAGGTCAGGTCAGGTCAGGTCAGGTCAGGTCAGGTCTAGGCACCACCACCACTTGCCTGGTTTGGAGTAGTGCTGCTGCATGGTGACCGCTAGCTGCATGGAGTGTGCGCCGATGTTGTTGTGGTCACCGGTCAGGTGGACGCTGCCCAGTTGCTGCAGCTTGGCCAGCAGCTCCTGGTTGCTTGGGTCATCAATGACGGCCTTGATGTTGTAGTGGAGCTTTGGCTTTGGACGCACAGGACGGCGCTGCAGCTGGTTGTAGGGTGTCAGCTTGTTGGAGTTGGCAAAGTACTCGCAAAACACCTGCAGCTGCTCTAGCACCACGGGATCTTCGCTGTCAAGTGGCATGGGTGGCCCAGTGGGTGCTGCCAGTGGGGGGTGGAGGGCAGCGAGGCGGGCATTAGGTGGCCTGAGCGTGGGTGGCACTGGCTCAGGCTCAGGCTCAGGATCAGGATCAGGCTCCGGATCCCAGTCCATAGCCATGGTTGATGGCTAGGCAGGGACACGCAGGGGGAGTGGGAGTAGGGGGGCAGCATCCTGTGCACGGGGAGGCTGCACTGCAGGAGGAACCCGGGCGCTGCGGTACCCCGGGGTGGGGTAGCCGACCAAGCATGTCAGAAAGATACGTAGCACGAAGAGCGAGGCAATCACTCGGAGCTGGGAGTGGACCTCAGCCCGCAGCTG
Source organism: Haematococcus lacustris (assembly GCA_030144725.1). NCBI lineage: Eukaryota > Viridiplantae > Chlorophyta > Chlorophyceae > Chlamydomonadales > Haematococcaceae > Haematococcus > Haematococcus lacustris. The sequence continues at coordinate 3,719,592 of JASKMD010000014.1, read as the reverse complement.
GAAGTGTGCCATGAGGTTTCGTCGGGTCTTCTTGCACCCGCGCAGCACAGCGCCACCCACGCTATCTACAGCCAAGCACAATCCGCTCTTTGACAGGGAACATTGACAGGCCAAGATAAAATGCGGGACACAAACAATGCGGGGGCATACAAGGCGGGGGCGGGTGAGTACCTGTCGTCGTTGGGTCTTCTATTCAGCCCTTCGCTCCTCGCGTTGTTTGCCTGAAGGGGTGCTTGGACCTGCGCTGGCATGAACAGTAGCGATGTGAGCAGTGCGGAGCTCACCGGACTGCACGGTTGCAGCGGACCACACCCCGACTACGACGAACCTAGTTTTCGCGGGCTTTCAATCGGATGCGGCTCTGGCTCCGCGCTACTGGGCCGCTTCCTCGGAGGCATTGCGCTACTAGGCTCATATCTGCTAACATCTGCGATGTCACTCACTCTCGCACATTTGAAGGGCACCTCCAAAGGGCAAACAGCAAACACTAGCTGATGTCAGTGCAATGAAGGGCTCGGTGTCAGCTGTCAGGTGCTGACCCTCACTCCAGTGCTTTCTGCCTCAACTCTGTGGGTCAAGTGCAACGCTGGGCTTACCCTTGCGGCAGCTGATGGGTTCAGCCACTGCATCAGCCATGCCAAGTTTCTTCCAAGCGTGCACCGCGGCGCGCTCGGGCCTTGGGCAGGCAACCTCCCAGCCGCTTTCAGCCCTCGCCAGGATGCTCCTGTCCAGTGCTTTGCACAATGTTGTTGCCATTCATTGATGAGCACATGCGGATCCAACAGCCACACCATGCCCCACTGCTGGTCAGTGCCCCTAGCCACCCTCACCACCCAGGCTGGATCAGGCTCAGTCACCCAGCCACTGTGTGTGCCGACGCTAGCAACACCATGATATGAGGAGGTGCAAAATATGCGTGGCTTATGCATGCTGAAGGGCAGAGGCATGTGATTGATATTCTCAATCGTATCTTTGGTCTTTCATACTGTGCTGCACGGGGCAGAGTGAAGTGAGGCAGTTCCCAGGTTCATAACAGGCAGATAGGCAGGCGAGTAGGCAAACAGGACGGTGATTGTTAGACATGGACAACGAGGCATGTAAGTGCCCCCATGCCTACCACCCACACCTCCTGAGGTGCGTACGAATGGCCTCCAAAAGGCACCGCCGGAGGGCAAACAATACCCCTTGCAGCAGCAGACCTGTGCTGCTGCAAGTTGACGACAGCTGAGGTGTACAACAACAATTGGGCTTTCCTACTGTGCCGCATGCTGCAGGTGCTGGGCCTGGTGTGCAGCTGCCGGCTGCTTGCAGCCTTGGTCTGCCCCGCCCGGTGTTGATACTGCCATGCACAAAACACCTTGACCTGGTCCTCCGCTGCTGCTGTGGCTACTACCGCTCATCCTGTCGCTGCTGCTGCCGCAGTGTGAGGAGCACCCAGTCAAGGACCAATGTGATTGTGCTTGGGGGAACGGCAGCACTGGGCAGCAGCAGACTAGGTAGTGGCCCAGGCACTAGCGCGCATGGTTGGGGGCAGCATCATGCGGGCAGCTACAAGTGTCACATGTGTGAGCGCGCCAGGCAGCCAGCTGCCCCTTTACATTTGCAAGAGCACCTATGTTGGCTAGGCCATTCTTACGGTCGCATGGTAGCCTGTAATGTGTACCATCAGCAGGCATCCGACGTCACCACCCAGCAGGCACCCACCCAGCAGGCATCCGGGTAGGGTTAGCAGCTCCAGGTCTTCTCCACCAGCACCTGCCCATGCAGCTGGCACCTGCTGGAGCTGTGTGTATGAGGGGCCTGGCTTCCTGGTGACCACCTGCAGAGCGGTAATGCACTGGCAGCCACTGTCCAGCCTGGAAGAGCACGCGTGCAGCGGCAGCATCACCCACCCAGCAGGCATCCGATTCATTCCAGATTACGCCACTGAACGCCATTTGTCGCTCCGCTACGCCGCACTGTAAGCTGTATCCGCTGATGACTCCGCTGAGGTCTCACCTGCAGGTCCCAACTGTCAGCAGCTAACCAGCAGCTACGGACGTGTCCTCAAATGCAACGGCTGTCAAAGGACGGACACGCGCACAGTGTGACAGCGGACAGCATGAAAAGCTCCGTTTGCCACAGATTGCCATCTTATTTGGAGCAGGCGTGGCGGCCTGCTCTGATTACTGCTCGGGCCCCAAGCTGCCACCGCGGGTTAAGGTAAGCACTAGCAGCAGCCCGTCTCACAGCAGCAGCCCCGCACTATAGCAGCAGCCCCGCACTATAGCAGCAGCCCCGCACTTGTTAGCCCCGCACTATAGCAGCAGCCCCACAACAATTGCTTGTGCTTGTGTTCGCAGATCGACGCGCTAATTCGTGACCGCGCAATTCGTAAATAATGGTACACGGCCCCGTAGAACACGGCCCCGCAAACGGCCAGGCACCTCTCTGAAAGGTAAGCCCCGTGCCCCGCACTTGTTAGCCCCGCACTTGTTGGCCCCATAGCCCCATAGCCCCGCACTTGTTAGCCCCGCACTTGTTGGCCAACACACCCTGGTTGCCCCGCACTCTAAGCAAGCCCCGCACACTAAGCATATGTCTGCTGGGCTGCCCCGCACATAGCCCCGCACTTGTTGTCCAACACACCGTGCGCATTGCTGCCCCGCACATTGCCCCGCACACTAAGCATATGTCGTGGCCCTATGTGCGTGCAGGTATCGCCAAAAGCAGAAGCGATTAATAAACTTGCAGCAATAATGGAGCTTCCTCGTGGAGCGTCCATCCCTACCCGAGCCCTGGAGCCATGGCACACTCCAGGGCTGTTTGCTAGTTCACTAGTGTTTGCTAGTGCAACGGGCTGGTAGCCATATAAGCGTAAAGCTGTTAGTTTTGATGGTGTGCCCAGTGGTCGGGGGGTTTGCCCCCGGAACGTGCCATCGACTTGGGGTTTGTGTTCATCAAGGGTGCGACCGAGGTTGCTTCAACATGTTTGGAGTAGCTGAGTGAGATTACCCACAGTCCAACATGTTGTTCCTTGTTGAATGAGTTTTGTTGGCCTGTAATGTGTGCCATGCGGCTGCTGATGAGCAAGCAATGATGTGAGCTTTAATGAAATGGTGTTGAGGGCTGTATTTGCAAGCGTCCTATGCCCACACCTCCTGAGGTGTGTACAGCCTGACTGAGAGCGCGAAACACCCCCTGCAGCACCAGACCTGTGCTGTTGTAAGCTGACAACAGCTCAGGTGTGGGCCCTGTAACAACTAATGCCTGCCATGTTGGTTGCGTGGATCTCTGATTCAGCCTGGTCATGGTGGTGTTGAAAAACACCGGTTGGGGTGGAATCAGGCTGGAGCAGCAGGATTGAATCAGACTGAGGTAAACTTGGTGACAGCCTTGGTGCCCTCAGACATTGCGTGCTTGGCCAGCTCGCCGGGCAGCACCAGGCGCACAGCGGTCTGGATCTCGCGGGAGGTCACGGTGGGCTTCTTGTTGTAGCGGGCCAGGCGCGAGGCCTCGCTAGCAATCTTGTCAAAGATGTCGTTTACGAAAGAGTTCAGGATGGAGATGGCCTTGGAGCTGATGCCTGTGTCGGGGTGGACTTGCTTCAGCACTTTGTATATGTACAGCTTGTAGCTCTCCACCTTGGCCACTTTTTTGTTGTTCTTCTTGTCGCCTACGGCGCCCAACTTGTTCTTGTCGCCAGTCTTGGCAGGGGCGGCCTTCTTGGCGGGGGCCTTCTCAGCTGCCTTGGGAGCCATGTCTGTGGGTTTGGGGGAACTGGTTGTTGTGTGAATGGAACGCTGGAATGCTGCAATTGGACTTGCGCGGTGGCCAGTGGCTCGCTCAGTGGCTGCGACTGGATCATCAGGACAAGTTGTCCCGCTGATCCGTGTTCCTTTCAGTGACCGTACTCCCATTTACTGCTGGTTGACTGATCGATACTACAAGCAATCACCGAACTCAACACACTAACGAACTCGCAAGGAGCAAACATGGCCCCCAAGACCGAGTCCGCCAAGGCCGCTCCCGCCAGTGGCCGCAAGGGCAGCAGCGGTAAGAAGGCAGTGAGCCGCTCCAGCAAGGCTGGTCTGGCATTCCCCGTGGGTCGCATCGCCCGTTACCTGAAGAAAGGCAAGTACGCGGAGCGCGTGGGTGCCGGTGCCCCCGTGTACCTGGCCGCCGTGCTGGAGTACCTGGTGGCCGAGGTGCTGGAGCTGGCTGGCAACGCAGCCCGCGACAACAAGAAGACCCGCATCGTGCCCCGCCACATCCAGCTGGCCGTGCGCAATGACGAAGAGCTGAGCAAGTTGCTGGGCCAGGTCACCATCGCCTCCGGGGGCGTGCTGCCCAACATCCAGGCCGTGCTCATGCCCAAGAAGACCAGCAAAAAGGGCGAGTCCGAGGAGGTTTGAGCCCATACTCCGCCAGGTGGACTTCCTGGCCTGCCTTTCTACCACAACCGGTGTTTTTCAACACCACCACCTGCATGGCCCAATGATGTTGATGCTCATTTAAGGACAGGGTGCTGCATTGCAGTCCCTGTCAACCCACTTGCATGGCTATCGTGCTGGAGGGGGGGGGGGGGGGGGGGGCTTGGCAACCATTGGCTTGGACCTGGCCTGTGCCTTTGGCGGTGTAGTTGGCTCAACTGCTTGCTCAGTCTTGGGGCGCCTGGCGGGGGAGCACCTGGCCAAGGCTCTGTGTAGCATGTGGGAGCTGGCGAGGGGGCAACGCTCATGGCCCTGAGTGGTTGGTTGCAAATATGCCCCGCCCCTGGTCTGTACTAGCAGGCATACACACAAACTCCACGACATTGCATCAGCGGCCTGGGTGCCAATGCCTGCTACGCGGAAGAACACCACCAGCTGGTGGACACACTTGCAGCGTTTCGTGGATCCTCAGTCATCTCCCCTCAACCTGCATAGAGCGCATGATGCACATGTGTAACATGGCAAAACCACAGTCCGCCAGCCTACAGCAAGTTATGCTTCATCATGCCATTCTTCCCAATGGCCATGCCATTCTTCAAACTCCCTAATATTCTATAACCATAATCGTGTAACCATACACCATAAGCAGCGCATACACTCGCAGAAAAGTTCATGAGAAAAGTTGAATTTTTTGACAAAGTGGCTTGATAGATTGTATTTTTTAGCGGTTCTAAGAATGGGGGTGTAAACCTAAAATCGAGGGAAAATCGGGCTGTGGAGATACGAGAAAACCAGTACTGGTCAACCCCCAACCAGTACTGGTTGCCTCCCAACCGTTGCTGGTTTACCCCCAACCAGTACTGGTTTACCCCCAACCAGTACTGGTTTATTCCCAACCAGTACTGGTTTATTCCCAACCAGTACTGGTTTATTCCCAACCAGAACTGGTTTACCCCCAACCAGTACTGGTTTACCCCCAACCAGTACTGGTTTATTCCCAACCAGTACTGGTTTATTCCCAACCAGTACTGGTTTATTCCCAACCAGTACTGGTTTACCCCCAACCAGTACTGGTTTATTCCCAACCAGTACTGGTTTATTCCCAACCAGTACTGGTTTATTCCCAACCAGTACTGGTTTATTCCCAACCAGTACTGGTTTATTCCCAACCAGTACTGGTTTACCCCCAACCAGTACTGGTTTATTCCCAACCAGTACTGGTTTATTCCCAACCAGTACTGGTTTATTCCCAACCAGTACTGGTTTATTCCCAACCAGTACTGGTTTACCCCCAACCAGTACTGGTTTATTCCCAACCAGTACTGGTTTATTCCCAACCAGTACTGGTTTATTCCCAACCAGTACTGGTTTATTCCCAACCAGTACTGGTTTATTCCCAACCAGTACTGGTTTACCCCCAACCAGTACTGGTTTATTCCCAACCAGTACTGGTTTATTCCCAACCAGTACTGGTTTATTCCTAACCAGTACTGGTTTATTCCCAACCATTACTGGTTTATTCCCAACCAGTACTGGTTTATTCCCAACCAGTACTGGTTTACCCCCAACCAGTAACGGTATTCCCAACCAGTACTGGTTTATTCCCAACCAGTACTGGTTTACCCCCAACCAGTACTGAAAGAAAGAAAGAAAGAAAGAACTACTCTCCCCGGAGGGAGCGTGACTGGACTTTTTTATTTGCTCCGTTGACAAGTTGGCCGCCCTAGCCCGGAGGGGGACATACCCCTTTTCGCATTGGGAACAATTCCGTCGTTGTGGTTTGATCTTGCGACCTCTCAGTTGTTAGCCGATGCCGTTTACCAACCAGTACTGGTATATACCCAACCAGTACTGGTTTATTCCCAACCAGTACTGGTTGGTGATCAGCCAGTACTGATTTACCCCCAACCAGTACTGGTGTATTCCCAACCAGTACTGGTTGGTGATCAGCCAGTACTGGTTCACACCAAACCAGTACTGGTTCACACCCCCCCCCAAAATAAAAAAATTACAAAAATTTAACCAGTACTGGTTCACCCCAGCCAGTACTAGCTAACCTCCAACCAGTATTGGCTGACACCCAACCAGTATTGGCTGACCCCCAACTTGTACTGGCTGACACCCAACTAGGAGGGCAGCGACAACACACACTATCTAGTACAGTGTGACCCTCATCCATTACTGTGTGACCCCTCAAGTGCTGAAGGGCTGGGTGATGGGCTGAAGGAGGGGGCTTGCTTAGAAACATTTACCAAGTTGAAGATTATTATACGTTAGGCTAGAGCCATTGGATGTACTTACACGTGACACTGAGCTACTGATGTTGCAAGGTATACAGAGTACATATCACCATGAGGACAACACTCTATAGCCACATGCACATGCTATGACCCACTCCTGATTATCACAATGTTACATAGTATACAGCGCCGTACAACCAACCCCCTCCACAACCTCATGGGCTGGTTGTCCTAAGTCAATGTCCTCTTATAAATAGGGACCAACGACCTTGATGTAATGAAGGTACTCGTCCATGCTCCAGCCCCTGCAAAGTGACACAGAGTCATCTTACATCACTCAGGATAAATAAGGCCGACGCGTCAGTCTTTTTTTCATCGGATGGACATTCCGCTCCGATAGAACGATAGAACAGTGAGTTTAAGAGGGACCTCGCTCTGGAACGAAGTCCTAACTCACAGCGGTTGCGGAGATATAACGATCCGCGCGAGAGGTACCCCCCCCCTCAATGTGCGGCTGCGCAGCAAGGGTATAAAGTGCAACGTTGCTGCGCAGCAAGGGTACAAAGTGCAACGTTGCTGCGCAGCAACGGTACAAGTGCCTCGCTGCTGCGCAGCAAAACCCGGCCCTTGCTGCGCAACAACAAAGCTCACCCTTGCTGCGCAACAACATAAGGCCCTTGCTGCGCAACAACTAAGCTCACCCTTGCTGCGCAACAACATCAGGCCCTTGCTGCGCAACAACTAAGCTCACCCTTGCTGCGCAACAAAATAAGGCCCTTGCTGCGCAACAACTAAGCTCACCCTTGCTGCGCAACAAAATAAGGCCCTTGCTGCGCAACAACTAAGCTAACCCTTGCTGCGCAACAACATGAGGCCCTTGCTGCGCAACAACATAAGGCCCTTGCTGCGCAACAACTAAGCTGCTGCTGCTGATACCCTGCTGCTGTTGCTGTTGATGCTGCTGCTGCTGCCGCTTACCTTTACCCTCACCATGACGGACGGATGGAGACTCCACAGCAGCAGCCAAGAGCGGCAGCCTGGTGGTGTAGCCAGGAGCAGCAGCTAGGAGCGGCAGCCTGGAGTGGCAGCCTGGAGCGGCAGCCAGGAGCAGCAGCTAGGAGCGGCAGCATGGAGTGGCAGCCAGGAGCAGCAGCCAAGAGCGGCAGTCAAGAGCGGCAAGGCAACATGTGTGTGGCGCTAGCATAGGCTGCTGCAGCCATGCCTCCATGCTTGCCAGCAGTGTGGCAACAGCCTTATGCATGAGCATGTGTAGCATGCATGGTGGTTGCAGGCAAGGCGGCAGCGGAGCCATGAGCAGCCATGAGCAGCCGCCAAAAGCAACCAGAAGGAGCAGCCAGGAGTTCCAGTTACGTCCCCACCCTGTCCCCCGCCCCGCCTTGCCCAGCCCAGCCCAGCCCAGCCCAGCCCAGCCCAGCCCAGCCCAGCCCAGCCCAGCCCAACCCAGCCCAGCCCAGCCCAGCCCAGCCCAGCCCAGCCCAGCCCAGCCCAGCCCAGCCCAGCCCAGCCCAGCCCAGCCCAGCCCAGCCCAGCCCAGCCCAGCCCAGCCCAGCCCAGCCCAGCCCAGCCCAGCCCAGCCCAGCCCAGCCCAGCCCAGCCCAGCCCAGCCCAGCCCAGCCCAGCCCAGCCCAGCCCAGCCCAGCCCAGCCCAGCCCAGCCCAGCCCAGCCCAGCCCAGCCCAGCCCAGCCCAGCCCAGCCCAGCCCAGCCCCTCCCCTCCCCTCCCCTCCCCTCCCCTCCCCTCCCCTCCCCTCCCCTCCCCTCCCCTCCCCTCCCCTCCCCTCCCCTCCCCTCCCCTCCCCTCCCCTCCCCTCCCCTCCCCTCCCCTCCCCTCCCCTCCCCTCCCCTCCCCTCCCCTCCCCTCCCCTCCCCTCCCCTCCCCTCCCCTCCCCTCCCCTCCCCTCCCCTCCTCCCTCCCCTCCCCTCCCCTCCCCTCCCCTCCCCTCCCCTCCCCTCCCCTCCCCTCCCCTCCCCTCCCCTCCCCTCCCCTCCCCTCCCCTCCCCTCCCCTCCCCTCCCCTCCCCTCCCCTCCCCCAAAGGATTCGATGAGGTATTGCGAAGGAAGCATAGCCCAGCGGACTTCCGGTGAGTGCACATGCTCTGGTAGTGTCAGCCTAGCCTGCCCAGTTGTGGTCATGCCTGTCCTTGTTCATCTGCTTGCTGGCTGATGTTTGCTTGCAGTGGTCAACAACTGGAGCATTACACGTGTAGCATTGCTTGGTGATTGCAAGCAAGGTGGTAGCGGAGTCACAACCAACAAGGAGCCACCAAGGAGTCAACAAGGCATAACATGGATCAAATGTGTGAGTGGCCAGCCCCAGCACATGAGTGGCCCCTAATGCCCAGCCTAACCGCAAGGATGCCACTTGTTGGCTGCAGGTCTGATGGTCAGTCTCCTGCCCCTTGCACCCTTGCCCCTTCCCTCCCTCGTCTCACCACCACCACTCCCTCGTCTCACCACCACCACTTCCAAGTCTGCCACCCATCTACCCCCCCCTCCCCCCTTGGCGGGATGCAGCCCTTGGCCAGCAGCCTAGAGCGAGCAGCCTGGAGCGGGCAGCCTGGAGCGGGCAGCCTGGAGCGGGCAGCCTGGAGCGCAAGCCCAGCCCAGTTGGGTGCTATGGGGCAGTAACCGCAAGCCCACCCCTTGTTGTTGCAGGTTTGATGGTCACCCTCCAGCCTTTTGGCCCCTTCCTCCTTCCCTCTCCTGTCCCACCACCACCACCACCTCTAAGTCCGCCACCCCGTCTACTTCCTACTTAGTCTAGCCGAGTCCACCCCACCCCAACGCAGCCCAGCCCAGCCTAGCCTAGCCTAGCCCAACCTGATATGGTCCCATGGGGCATAGGCAGCAAGGCAAAGTGCTTAGCAGTGCCATGATGAGGTGTTAGCCCATAGCAAGGAGGTGCAGCCAGTCCTTGTAGTTGTGCACATAGCATAAGTGGTGTGTAAGGCGTGAGTCGCTGTGTTGTTGTTGTTGTGATGTTGTATTGTTGTGTGGTGTTGTCACCTTGCATCAATGCATGTGCATCAGCAATACATGTGCATCAATGCATCAGTGCATCAGCATCAGTGCATCAGCATCAATGCATGTGCATCAGCAATACATGTCGTTCGTAGCGGTGTTGCGAGGTGTTCGGGCGTCGTTGTATATACGTTGTGTAGTGGTGCTGCGAGGTGTTCGGGCGACGATGCATACATGTTGCAGTGGTGTTGCGGGGTGTTGCAAGGTGTATGGGCGTAACGACTCGCAGAACCTGTGCGAGGTGTTTGAGCAAGGTGTGCGAGGTGTTTGAGGTGTTGAGGTGCGCAGCATGTAAACGTTGCTGCGCAGCAAGAGGTGTAGACGTTGCTGTGCAGCAAGAGATGTAACGTTGTTGCGCAGCAAGAGATGTAACGTCGCTGCGCAGCAAGAGATGTAACGTCGCTGCGGAGCAAGATATGTAACGTCGCTGCGCAGCAAGATATGTAACGTCGCTGCGCAGCAAGATATGTAACGTCGCTGCGCAGCAAGATATGTAACGTTGCTGCGCAGCAAGGGATGTAACGTTGCTGCGCAGCAAGGGATGTAACGTTGCTGCGCAGCAAGGGTATAAAGTGCAACGTTGCTGCGCAGCAAGAGGTGTCGCGTTGCTGCGCAGCGACGGATGTACCGTTGCTGCGCAGCAAGCGATGCACTTTTCAGGACACTTTTTGTCGGGCCTTTTTCGTCGCGATGGTAGCGAGTTACGTATAGTATAATGTCGGAGGCCGAGCTATTACGGGAAAATAACGGTCGAGGCTGGGTCGAAAGTTGCAGTAAACGTCGAGGCGTAGCCGAGACGTTTACGCAGCTTGAGACCTGGCCGAGACTGTTATTTGGACGTGAACAGCGCTGGCCGAGACATTTTGCGATATCCCTGTACATTACGGGCACACGATTTGGAGCCTCGCTGCTATTGCGGCTGTGCTCCACGCGTCGGAGACGACAGCAGAACCAGTGCGCAAACCACGCTCTTTCCTGGTGGTTGTGCACTTTTGTTGTAAATGTTTGCGCTTTCCCCGTAAATGTGTGCAAGTCGTGCACTTTTTCAGTAAATGTCTGCACTTTTCCCGTAAATGTGTGCAAGTCGTGCACTTCTCCTGTAATTGTTTGCAAGTCACCCCCTCTTCACTCTTTACTCTAGGACAAACTTCCGCAGCCTCACCCATACCAGCTTGCCCAACAGCTAAAGTGCCCGACGGCACCTACACCGTCAGCAGGGGCAGCATTGGCGACGACGACGACCAGTGCGGCAGTGATAATGACTTTGAGATACCAACATATAACCTTCTTCCGCCTCCGCTAGAGGTCGCAACAGCACGTTTGGCAGCTACGCGGCTTGACGGTGAGACGCGTTGACGGACCTTAGCGTTGACCCCTGTTGACTTGCATCTTTTGACTAATAACACCACGTCTGTTGCGCAACAGGGTCCCCGTAGAACAAAGTGGCTGGGCAGCCCAACACCGCCATTGCAGCTGTCGCAGGAGCTCGCTTGGCTGCTGCAGATCGCGTGGCTGCGCCGCCAAAACCGGCCATTGCAGATGCGGCAACGGAGCCTCTCTAGCAAAGCAGGTGAGTCCAAGGTTGCCTTGCAACTATCTTATCGTCGTCCTTCGCAACTGTCATATCGTGGACCGTAACCATTGTGTTGCACCGCCCCGCAGCGACTGCCAAGCAGCAAACGTAGCATGTTGCAAACGAGGACACTGAGCAGGTCCTTATGAGGTTCCTAAAAGACCCGGACATTGTGGACATGGCAATCCGCAGCAAGGCAGCACCGGCAACCATGATCAAGAATAAGTCTTAGCTGAACACCAGCTACAACATGGAGTCTGTTCTGGACCTCATGTTCTGTTCTGATCCTCATTGGCATGCCTTGTCATGTCATTGCCTGCATTGCTATCCCGCCTTTGCCACCCTCATACAAGCAAGACCCTGCTGCTGATGATGATGATGCCTTGTTGATGCTGCTTGGTGGGAGCAGGCCGCGCCCCAGGCGGTAGCTCCTCCCTTCTTCTTCTTCTTCTTCTTCTTCTTCCTCTTCTTCTTGTTGATGCTGTTGCTGCCCTGCTGCTGCTGCCTTGCTGCTGCTGCCCTGCTGCTGCTGCTAATGTTGCTGCTGCCCTGCTGCTGCTGCAGCTGCCTTGCTGCATCTGTTGTTGCCCCCCTTAGTTGCTGTTGCCCTGCTGCTGCTGCTGCCCGGTTGCTGTTGCTGCTGCCGCCCTGCTGCTGTCAGCTGCCCGGCTGCTGTCTGTTGCTGCCCGGCTGCTGTCTGTTGCTGCCCGGCTGCTGTCTGTTGATGCCTTGCTGCTGTTGCTGCCGCCCGGCTGCTGCTGCTGCCCTGCCGCTGCTGCTGTCGCCCTGCTGCTGCTGCCTGGCTGCTACTGCTGCTGTTGTTGCCCTGCTGTTGTTGCTGCCGCCCTGCTGTTGCTGCTGCCCGGCTGCGGCTGCTGCCCAGCCGCTGTTGCTGCTGCCCGGCTGCGGCTGCTACCCAGCCGCTGTTGCTGCTGCCCGGCTGCGGCTGCTGCCCGGCCGCTGCTGCTGCCGCCCTGCTGCTGCTGCTGGCTGGCTGCTGTTGCTGCCGCTGCTGCTGCCGCTGTTGCTGGCCTGGCAGCGGTGCCCCTGGCAGTTGGCCCGGCGGCGGTGCCCCCGGCAGTTGGCCTGGCGGCAGTGCCCCTGACAGGTGGCCAGGCGGCGGTGCCCCTGGCAGCTGGCCCGGCTCCTCCTGGCTACGGGTACTGGCAGCCTTTGAACCCTAATGCGACACCCAGCGTCATGCCAGCTCATTCCCTTGCCGCTCCCTGGATACCCCAATGCACCATGGATTGATCCGCAAGTAGCGCAACGCCTAGATGATTTTAACGCCCACCAAGCAGCTGGCAAGCCTCTGAAGATGAAGCTTTTGGCAGCTGCTGCCGCTATATAGGGTTACTATAATTACATGTTTCGCGGGCTGTAGAGCGCCGGCAAGTAAAAGTTTTACCGGCTGACATTGCTTGTAATTGCTGTGCTTGCTGTAATTGCCCGAGTCTGTTCAACATAGACGTATAAATCACCAATTACGACAATACAACAATAAATTATTCTCCCGTAATGTATAGGGATAACGTAAGATTTGTACCGTTCGAACGGACTAAATGCAAGCTATCCAATGAGCTATGGTCGATCCCATCGCGACCGGTCCTTATTTATCCTGAGTGATGCAATGCTCTACTGTACTCAATGACTACAATGCATGACACACATTACTGGCTGGCATAACACACAGCAATGGCTGGCAACCAACACTGGCTGGCAACCAGCACTGGCTGGCAACCAACACTGACTAACAACCAGGCTGACCAGTACTGGCTGGCTGGCTGTGACCAGTACTGGCTGGCTGACCAGTACTGGCTGGCTGGCTGTGACCAGTACTGGCTGGCTGTGACCAGTACTGGCTGGCTGGCTGTGACCAGTACTAGCTGGCTGTGACCAGTACTGGCTGGCTGTGACCCGTACTGGCTGGCTGTGACCAGTACTGGCTGGCTGGCTGTGACCAGTACTAGCTGGCTGTGACCAGTACTGGCTGGCTGTGACCAGTACTGGCTGGCTGTGACCAGTACTGGCTGGCTGGCTGTGACCAGTACTGGCTGGCTGGCTGTGACCAGTACTGGCTGGCTGGCTGTGACCCGTACTGGCTGGCTCACCAGTACTAGCTGGCTGGCTGTGACCAGTACGAGCTGGCTGACTGTGACCAGTACTGGCTGGCTGGCTGTGACCAGTACTGGCTGGCTGACCAGTACTGGCTGGCTGACCGGTACTGGCTGGCTGGCTGTGACCAGTACTGGCTGGCTGACCAGTACTGGCTGGCTGGCTGTGACCAGTACTGGCTGGCTGACCAGTACTGGCTGGCTGGCTGTGACCAGTACTGGCTGGCTGACCAGTACTGGCTGGCTGGCTGTGACCAGTACTGGCTGGCTGACCAGTACTGGCTGGCTGGCTGTGACCAGTACTGGCTGGCTGACCAGTACTGGCTGGCTGGCTGTGACCAGTACTGGCTGGCTGACCAGTACTGGCTGGCTGGCTGTGACCAGTACTAGCTGGCTGACCAGTACTGGCTGGCTGGCTGTGACCAGTACTGGCTGGCTGTCCGGTATTGGCTGGCTGACCAGTACTGGCTGGCTGGCTGTGACCAGTACTGGCTGGCTGACCAGTACTGGCTGGCTGGCTGTGACCAGTACTGGCTGGCTGACCAGTACTGGCTGGCTGGCTGTGACCAGTACTGGCTGGTGCAGTAACAGTCCTACCTTTGTAGTGGGACGGGCTGCAAAGGAGAGGGTACGGGGTGATGAAAGCGGGGGAGGAGAGGGAGATAGGGTGAGGGAGGGAGGTGCGGGGGAGAGGGGGATGGGGGGAGGAAGGGGAGTGAAAGGGGAAGGGGAGTGAAAGGGGAGGTGGGAGCAGGAGTGGGGGTGGGGGTGGGGGACAGGTAAGTGCGCTGAATGATTTGGAGGGGGTGGTTGTATAGGGAGGGGAGTTGCCCATTAGACCTGCATCAGTAGCAGCAGCAGCAACAACAGCACCAGCAGGGGGGCAGGGGAGCAGCAGCAGGGGGCCAACATCACCTATGTCTGCAGCAGCACTTGCAGCAGCAGCAGCAGCAGCAGCAGCAGGGGCAGCGGCGGCGTGGTGTGGGGAGGGGTGATTGGGGCGGTGTGGCGCTCACCAAGCGATGTGGCTACGCCATGGTACACGTTTCATGCTCTCACTGAAAGCAGGCAAGAGCTTGATATGGATCAGCATGCACATTAGCAGCAACAGTAGCAACCAGCAAGAGCACGCTACTGAGTGGTGCCGGCAGCAGAGTGGACAAACCTACTGCCCGCATGCTGCTCATTACTTGCCTCTCGCCTTTCGCACTTGCTGCGGGTTGCTACTCCTTGCCACCGCTCATGTGAGAGAGGGCAGTGTGGCATGGGAGGAGGAGGGTGGGAGGGAGCGAGGGTTGCAATGGGGAGGCTAGGGGGTGGGGAGGAGAGCAGTGGTGAAGTGAGGTGGTGGCTGCCATGGCGTGTGAAGGAAGGGGAATTGAATGGGAGGGGGGGGAGGGGATAGGGGAAGGGGATATGGGGAGTGGCTGCCTCCGGACTGCTCGTACAGTGCGCATAGGGGGGCATAGGGGGCTTAGGGGCGGGGCGGGGGGAAATGTGTTGATGAAATGTACATGGGTTGGGGGAGGGGGAAGTGTATCGATAAACTGGGAGGGGGTGGTTGTATAGGGGGTGGGGGAGAAGAGGTGCCCATCAGACTTGCAGCCAAGAGGCGTGCACGTGTGGTAGGGAGATCAGGCTGGGCACTGAGTGTTAGCCACTTACCGGTAGCCACCAGCAACCACTCACTGGCAGAGAGCAAAGAGTGAAAGGGTCAGGAAGAAGAGGGGGAAGGGGCCGCTTGTGTGTGTGGAGGTGGGAAGGTGGTGGTAGTGATGCCAAGGTGCCAAGGTAGGTCTGCTCTTGGCTGCTGGGAAGGGTAGGGAGGGAAGGGCAGGTGGCTGCGATGCAACGGGGTAGAAGGCGAGGGGATAGGAGCAGGGTGTGGTGGGGTGGGGTGAGGTGGGGTGGGATGGGGGAAAGGGAAGGGAGAGGGGGGAAGGTGAGGTACTGAGAGTTACCATCGGACCTGGAGCAAACACAGTGCGCGCTAGTGGTTAGGCTGGATGATAGTGGACACTGTAAGGCAAGGGCAAACCACTCACCGCTTACGCCTTGGTGCTCCGTGCTGCGCAATGCGCCTTGTTGGCTCCTTGTGAGCTGTCACCGTAGACTCACCACTCACCGGTACAATGTGGAGTAGGAATGTGCAGTAGGGGCTCGAGGAGGGGAGGCTCGCGGAGGGATGGCTCGAGGGAAGGCAGGAAGGGGAGGTAGGGGGGGAAGGGAGGCAAGAGGGAAGGCGGGAGGCTCATCCGAGTTGGGCTGGGGGAGGGGGAAGTGGGAAGGGGTGGTGTGACCGTCAGACCTGTAGCAAACACGGGGCATGCTAGTGGTTAGGCATGGTAATGAGGGACACTGAAAGGCAGGGGGCTAGCCACTCACCGTTAACGTTGTGCTGCTCCGTGTTGCACAATATTGTCTTCTTCTTTGCTCTTACCTTGATCTTACCTTGCAAGGGGAGTGGGGCTAAAATGTTAATGTCAACTGTAGGCTGTATGCGTGCGCGCGCTGCGTGCCTGGGCTGCATGCGAGACAAGCTGCGAGTTACTTTGTAACGCGTGGCTGCGGAAATGTATGCGAGGTGAAAAACGGCTGTTGGTGAGATCCGAACTGCTAGCTTCGTTTGAGGCTCGCGTCTTCAAAGTCATCTGCAAGGCGGACTGTTGGCTGGGTGACCATCGTTGCCGTCATTGCAGACTGCGCAGATTGCTGTATTATACTGGACGCTTTGCGAACTGCGCACACGCAGCACTTGCGAGCAACCCTCGAAACCGGCATGAACCTGCAGATCGGCATGCAAGAGAGACATATGAAACAGTGATTTCTTTGCACTAAACACGACGTAGCCAAACAGCGAAGCAGCTCGTCAACTTGACAGCTAAACCGCAGCCGCAGCTAGAAACTCTGCCTTGAGGATGAGCATAGAAACTCAGCCTCGCAGCCTTGCAGCCGCACTTTGCGGCCCCCATCTAGGTAGCCACGCGGCCACCAAGCCAATACTCGTCTTGCAGACATCGCAGCAACTAGTTGAAGCAGCGCGACGCATCTAGCCACTCCCAGCCACATCGCAGCTAGCTAGCTAGCTCAGACACGCAACGTAGCCGCTTCTTCAATAAGCATCGCAGCCAGCCATTTCCCCTTCCATAACGCAGCCAACCTCGAAGTTAGGCGTACATTCATCTACGTAGCTAGCTCAGTCACGCAGTCCAGCCACTTCAGCAGCATCGCGACACACCTACACAACCTCGCAAAGTCGCAGCCACGCAGCCACGAAAGAAGCCAACGTCGCCAGCCTAGCAACGCAGCGACACACTACGAGCAAGCCTCGCCGTCATCCATG
>JASKMD010000014.1:3674922-3702368 GCA_030144725.1 Haematococcus lacustris | reverse complement strand
CGACCAGTACTGGTTCGTGCGACCAGTACTGGTTCGTTTGACCAGTACTGGTTCGTGGACCAGTACTGGTTCGAGTGACCAGTACTGGTTCGAGTGACCAGTACTGGTTCGAGTGACCAGTACTGGTTCGTGGACCAGTACTTGTTCATAAACCAGTACTGGTTGGTGCGACCAGTACTGGTTCGAGTGACCAGTACTGGTTCGAGTGACCAGTACTGGTTCGTGGACCAGTACTGGTTCATGGACCAGTACTGGTTGGTGCGACCAGTACTGGTTCGAGTGACCAGTACTGGTTCGAGTGACCAGTACTGGTTCGTGGACCAGTACTGGTTCATGGACTAGTACTGGTTGGTGCGACCAGTACTGGTTCGAGTGACCAGTACTGGTTCGTGTGACCAGTACTGGTTCATGGACCAGTACTGGTTCATGGATCAGTACTGGTTGGTGCGACCAGTACTGGTTCGTGCGACCAGTACTGGTTCGAGTGACCAGTACTGGTTCGTGGACCAGTACTGGTTCGAGTGACCAGTACTGGTTCGAGTGACCAGTACTGGTTCGTGGACCAGTACTGGTTCATGGACCAGTACTGGTTGGTGCGACCAGTACTGGTTCGAGAGACCAGTACTGGTTCGAGTGACCAGTACTGGTTCGAGTGACCAGTACTGGTTGGTGCGACCTGTACTGGTTCGTGTGACCAGTACTGGTTCGAGTGACCAGTACTGGTTCGTGGACCAGTACTTGTTCGTGGACCAGTACTGGTTGGTACGACCAGTACTGGTTCGTGGACCAGTTCTGGTTCGAGTGACCAGTACTGGTTCATGGACCAGTACTGGTTCGAGTGACCAGTACTGGTTCATGGACCAGTACTGGTTCGAGTGACCAGTACTGGTTCGTGGACCAGTACTAGTTGGTACGACCAGTACTGGTTCGTGGACCAGTACTGGTTGGTACGACCAGTACTGGTTCGAGTGACCAGTACTGGTTCCTGCAACCTGTGCTGGTTCGTGCAACCAGTACTGGTTCGTGCAACCAGTACTGGTTCAGTGCTGGGGCTGGAGCTTAAACGACTACCTTCATTACATTGAGGTCGTCTTGCATTATAAGGGAGTGAGATAGAGGACGGGTGGAGTGTCTTGGTAAATGCTACATTGCATGTTGCATAGCGTGCGTCTTGCATTATAAGGGAGTGTCTTGGTAAATGCTACATTGCATGTTGCATAGCATGCTACATTGCATGTTGCATAGCGTGCCGTACTGCCCAAAAGTACCTCAGAAGCTCGATTACTGCGTTGCGTGAGGCAAGAGCACAGGCCGATGATCGATGCGAGGAAACCAAATGTTACAGTGCTGCTGCGCGGTCAGGATGCATGGCTGGCTGCGAACTAAACTCCGGCTGCAGCCGCCAGAGACATGTTGCCGCTGTGGCTGACTACGTACTCGTAGACAGCTTCCGACTAGCGTGGCAGTGCTTTGTACTTACATCGTCAAGAAGATGGCATCAGTAAAAACAGTTCTCATCGCATTCCTACGTCACTGAACCAGTCATCCGATCCAGAGTCCCCAGAAGTCCTTCCATCCCCACACTAAGCAGCGCTCAGGCTCAGCTGTGACACGCCTGATAAAATGTTCGCATGGGTCAGTTTGGGTCACACAGGCCACCCCAGGACATCGCGTTTGCACCATCCCGCTCTATAGCTCAAGCCGTGTCTGTGTCGCTGGCCTCTAGTACGGCCGCGATGGTGGTGGGCGAACATGTTCCCTCGCGGATGAGCTTATAATAGTGGTCTCTATCACTGGGCATCGCACACATTGTTCCAGCGACCCGTTACAAAATCACGTGACTGTCCTGTCGAGCGCAACAAGAGCCGGAGGTGCATCAATAGTCCTAGTTTGCTCAAGTACGTGGCGTAATACCAATAAACGCGACATGCCCCATGCCTTGACTGACCAGAATTCGGTGTTTCTCTGACTGGCGCCAGGCACTAGCAAGGGCTCCATCCGCGACCGTTGGCACACACATGTGTCCGTAGCAAACACATCTACACAACAGGTAAGGTTGCTGCAACATGCAAGTGAGGTGTGAGTGACAGCTTCACAACAAGCCCGTAGCACGCCCAGCCATGCCACAGCCATATTTACAAATGAAATGGTATGCCCCTTAGCTAGTGGCCTGCTTGCACCCAAATGAAATTGCAGCCCAGGTTTCATGTGGCGCTGACGATGCGTTCAACACTAACATGGGTATGCAATCCACCAACCTTATGTCCTCTCACTACCACCATGTGCCATCCTATTCGGCTGCAGGAAGGCATGCCAAGGTTCAAGCACCCCAACCAGGGCAAATGCGTGCTCTGTTGCAAGTGCACTTGCCCCAACGTCACCAGGGTGTATAATGCATGGGTAGCTGTGGGTGTGCACCAGGGGGAGGATGGGATGGAGGTGGCATGGCGATTGCGTCATGAAGCCTTGCGCCTTAAGGGTAGCCTCACTCGTGCCCCCGAGTACAAGCTGCATGTCATTGGGCCAGCTAGTGTTGTGGACAGCCAGTTGAAGGCGGCTTGTGAAGCCAAAGACCTCGCCCTCATTGCTCACGTTGACTGTGTACAGCTTTGTCAGATACGGCATCAAGTTGCAAATGAAGCACCATCGTTCTTCCATGACCAGCAGGGGTTGCCAGCGCCTACAGCCAGGATGGTGGGGGACTCAACTCCTTCTGCCCGGTGTCCACCCACCCTCCCAGCAGCTTGTAGCAGTGAGGGGCAGGGAGGGGCAGGGCTACAGGGGCAGGGGGCTGGGCTGGCGCATGTGGCTGCATGTCCTGCCCGGCGTCCACCCACCATCCTGGCAGCTGACAGCAGCAAGGGGCAGGGAGGGGCAGGGTTGCAGGGGCAGGGGGCTGGGCTGGCGCATGTGGCTGCATGTCCTGCCCGGCGTCCACCCACCATCCTGGCAGCTGACAGCAGCAAGGGGCAGGGAGGGGCGGGGCTGCAGGGGCAGGGGGCTGGGCTGACGCATGTGGCTGCAACTGCCGCACAACGCCCGGTGTCCGGCAGCAGCGAGGGGCCCGCCACACAATCACGGTTGGAGGTTAGTGGCCATGCATCATATGTTTGTTTGTTCACATGTTCCTGTAGACCTCCTTGTTGCAGATCCTTAGTGCAGGGTTCATGCCCCATGGTGCATGCTATATTTTATATTTTGTGTGTTTCTTGCAGGTTTCAAGGGCACAACTGCTGCAGCATCAGAAGGATGAACATTCCATGGAGTTGGAAGTAGCCGCTATCCGGCACGGCCTACAACTTGCTGGGCAGGGGGCGACATTAAAGCTGAGCGACAGGTTGGTACTTACAAAGCTCCTCAATACTAAGATATAAATACTGGAATGACATGCGTTTACGACAGCAGGTAGAGAACGGCTACTACAAACAACAACTTCAGCCCTCAACCCTGCCTCGATCTTGCCTTTTGCAGCGCACGTACCTCCTTGGCGTATTGTCTTCCCGCTTGGAGCAGCTCCTTGCTCTCCTGTACAAACCAGCCCACATCACCAACGCAGCGTGTGAGACAGCATTGAAGCCATTGAGCAGCAGCGGCGTGGAGAAAATGAGTCCAGAACAGGTGGCAGCTCACGTCAATGCGCACATTGAGGATTTGGACACCTGGGTGCCTCATATCACACGGGAGAGCCTGGCAGAGAGCAGGGTGGAGGACAGGGTGGCCAAGCGTCAACGCAAGGAGGACAAGCAGGCTGCAGCTGTAGCCTTCTTTGGCAAAGCATCACCCTCGCTCGCCACTGCCCACCCCTCTCCCGTAGCTGCCGCTGCCACCCCCTCACCCACAGCTGCCACCTCCACATCTGTCTGCAAGAGAAGCGTGGGATCCATCACCGTCAGCCTGGCATCTTTAGAGGCACGGTCAGCCTGTGGGCAAACAGCCACCATGCAGCAAGAGGAGGCAAAGCAGTATGCAGCGGACAAGGCTACAGATAAGGGCAGGCACCTGCAGGCAGTAGCTTTGTACCGCTGCAAGCTAGCTTGCAACAAGCTGCCACCAACCACCTCAAAGTTGCTGAAAAACCAGCTGCAAGAGTTGTGGGCTGTGGTGGGCAATGGGCAGCCCACCGTGAAGCCAGTGCGGAACATGCACATAGTTGACTGGTTGGATGCTCTAGCGGTGCACATGTCACCTGTCACCAACTAGACCCATGCTTGCCATCACACACCTCAACAGAGACACCGTTGCATGCCTTCCTGCAGCCGAATAGGATGGCACATGGTGGTAGTGAGAGGACATGAGGTTAGGAGGTCACATACCCATGTTAGTGTTGAACGCATCGTCAGCGCCACATCAAACTTGGGCTGTAGTTTCTTTTGGGTGCAAGCAGGCCACTAGCTAAGGGGCATACCATTTCATGTGTAAACATGGCTGTGGCATGGCTGGGCGTGCCATGGGCTTGCTGTGATGCTGTCACTCACACCTCACTTGAATGTTGCAGCAACCTTACCTATTGTGTAGATGTGTTTGCTACGGACACATGTGTGTGACAATGGTCGCGGATGGAGTCCTGGCTGGTGCCTGGCGCCAGTCACAGGAAGACCAAATTCCGGTCAGTCGAGCTATGGGGCATGCCGCTTTTAATGGTGCTGCGCCACTTACTAGATATAACTGGGACTATAGATGCACCTTCCGCCACCGTCGCGCTCGACTGGACTGTCACGTGATGCTGCACGGTGCTGCGATAGGCGTTCTGACCCGTACGACCTTACAGCTACTAGCATCCAGTAGCAAGCTTGCGTCTCAAGCACATTTAATGTGGAGGGCGCCACAGGCTTCAGGCCAGGCACAACCATCAGCGGGATGCAGCGCAAAAGGACGATTGCAACCCACCAGGCGCAACTGCTATCCGTGGCCTATGGGCTCCGTTCGTCAAAATTTGAATTTTCCTCAGGACGTGTCACAGCTGACTCAGGCTTAAGTAAGCCCAGAACAACTAACAACCGTCATGACAAAGTATGACATGACAAATCCAGGTCTCGCATGCAGGGCTGAAAAGATCTGCATGCGCATTTCAAAACACATGCATTCTAGATTCAAAGCAGGACTGTAACAGGTAGTGATAGTGGTAACAAACACACGTACATAGTAATCTCAATGACATTGCTTAGTGAGTGATAGCACATGCAATGTGTTATAGCGTGTTGTCCTCTTGTTGTAATCTGTGCCTATATTGTACCTAACCTAGGCTCCAGCCCTGTACTCGAGCCTTAGCCCTAACCCTTCGGCTATCATCCACTTTACTGTAAGCATTCCTTGCTTCATCCATAGGACTTGACATTATAGAGTGATGTTAACCCTTTACAAGCGCACATGATAGCGCACATCGACTGGACATCGCACATCCAAAAGACTTGGCAGTATGGAGAGTTGTCAACCCATCACAAGCGCACATTGTAGCGCACATCGACTGGACATCGCACATCGCACATCGACGTAGACAGCCGTTGGGGAGCTTCCAGCGAAAGACCAGCGATGCAAGTATTACATATGGGAAGGCTTGAATGTGATACGCGGAAACTTTGATATCTCCATGCCCTAACTCTGCCAAAGCTGACAACCAGTACTGGATGGCAACCAGTACTGGATGCCAACCAGTACTGGTTGAGGTCCAGTACTGGTTAGCAACCAGTACTGGACCTCAACCAGTACTGGTTGCCTCACAGAACAGCACGACAGGCCAACGCTCGAATCTCGCCAGCCACTTGGAGTTGATTTTTTTTTTCAAGTGCGTTGGCTTGCCAATGAGAAACTGAAGACTTCCATCAGAAAAAAAGGTACCCTTAGGTGGCACTTATAATGCGATCTTTTCTACGGGTGTAGTTATGCCAATGACCAATATGTCATGGGCCAGTATTACGTGACAACCCTATGCTAAGAACTGCTCTAGCGCACGCTGATGGGCTCCAAACGCCCTTGATCCGCTGCCATGCCCACCTTAAATTCAGGCACACCACCCACACAGCATCCCTGGTGGCCAGGGTGGTGGTGATTTGCTTATGTTTGCCTCCCACAAAAGTGCCGGCTGAGCTCATATGCTGCCAGGTGCTGGAGGTGTGGCTGGATCAGTGCCCACACACCAGCTTGCTGAGCAACCGGTCCTCTGTGCTATTCCAGCCTATCCTTGCCTTGCCTGTGCCTTGGGCTGCCTTGGCATGAAGGTTGGCAACCCGCTCTGCATGTGCAAGACGGCTGCATGGGAAGGGAGAAGCCCTAGACCTGCTACCACGCTGCCCTACCCCATGCCCTGCCAGGCCCTTGGCACCCCATGCCCTGCCAGGTCCTTGGCATCCCATGCCCTGCTAGGCCCACCAGGCAAGGCAAGAACAGCGGCCTATGTCACTACGCAGCAATCTCACATCTACCGCAGCGACCGCACAACCACGACACATCTACTGGACCCCCACAACTTTCCCATCTCCACCATCAATCACTACCTGCGCCACTAGCCGCAATGACATGCAGCTATGCCTTATCACCACGGAGTTTACACCCGGCAACATGACACTCGAGCTTCTTGCTACTCTCCCTGGCAAGGCGGACAACTACACCAATACAGCTGCGATCCTCATCGACAGCAACCATGCTACCACCATTCGCCACACTGACTACGCTTGGCAATGGTTAGAATTGCAACCCACGTCGGCTGGAGTCAGGCGCTCTCAACATGGGGTTGGTAATATGCATGCAAGTACTCTCTCAATACTGCATTTTTTTCGATAGCGTTTATCACATTGGCAGCCACGAGTTAGTCCGCGTAATCTGACCATCAGCGCTAGCCATTGGAGTCTTAGCTCGCGTACTGCCACATGTGCCCGCGAACAGATCACAGCGGCGAGACGGGTCTCTCTTAGACGGTGAGCCGCATCCCTGTGACCCCATCTACCTAGCGTAGTGAGCTGGTTGTGCACAAATGGAATGTCCGGCCGACACCCAACGCGATGCCTGCCGGGCGTGCAAGGCGCCTAAACGGGGTGATAGAAACACTCTTTTGTGCTCGCTTCCGCCGAATACACCTTTTGGGTCGGCGCACACTAAGGTATCACCCGGCTTACACCCCCCCCTCCTCCACTGTGTCCTCCACTGTGTTGCACCCGTTGCACCCACAGGAAAATGGCCACAAAATGTTTGTTCGTAACCCATCGGCGCATCTATTGAAACAAATCGCACATTAAACAGCCCATGCAACAATAGATGTAACAAGTTGAAAGTGGCATCATGTTCTCCAGGCAGAGTCAAGGCCATGGCCTGCAACGACCCACCATGCCCGCCCCCCCTCACCCATCATTGCAGGAGCCCAGCTCATCAAGCCTGCCCACCCCCTCCCAGCCCACCCCCTCCCAGCCCACCCCTCCCAGCCCACCCCCTCCCAGCCCACCCCCTCCCAACTCAACCCCTCCCAGCCCACCCCTCCCAGCCCCACCCCTCCCAGCCCACCCCTCCCAGCCCACCCCCTCCCAGCACACCCCCTCCCAGCCCACCCCTCCCAGCCCACCCCTCCCAGCCCACCCCCTCCCAACCCACCCCTCCCAGCCCACCCCTCCCAGCCCACCCCCTCCCAACCCCTCCCAGCCCTAGGCACCACCATGTGGGGTAAGAGGCTTAGCAAGAAGAAGCGTCAACACCTGCAAGAGCTAAATGCCTCTCCTAAAGCAGGGTTTAAGTGTAGCCCTAGTGGCTTGAAAGCTCAAAAGAACAAGTCACAGGAGGAGGCCATGGAATTGAGGGCACAGGTTGAGCGGCTCCACCAGCAGCTCAGTGATGCGGAGGCTCATTTGCAGCAAGTGCGGGCAGATACTGAGCAGCTGCAGGCAGCACACCAGGAGCTGCTGGGTGAGAATGAGGCATTGGAGCAGCTGGCTGAGGAGCGCACCCATGCAATCCAGCTGCTGCAGCGAGACAAGCGCCGGCTGTCTCTTGCGTTGCGCAACGTCCGCCGCTGCCGTTCAATTGGCCCCCGGCTCACCCGGCATCAGCAGCAGCTAATGAAGATCATGATTCGGCACCGGGTGTCACCAGGCATCCCGTTAGGCAGTGAAGCCCAGCAGCCCTGCCCATCTCCTGACCCACCCGTGTTCACCCCCAACTTAATTCCCACGCAAGTGGGGCGCTGTGGGAAGCCTGCAGCCAGGACAGCGGCATACCTCGCACAACACTACCTCAGCACAGCCAGGCTGGTGCTGCAGACACAGGTCAGCCGCCGCAAGCTGGCCATGTGCAGAGAGCTGTTCGTGAATGAGCAGTGCCTGGTGCCAAACCCACACCGACCTGGGCAGAGCACCACTGTGGGGCGGCAGTTGCGCGTGGTAGCCAAGTACCTGAAGAGCAAGACCCTTGGTGAGGCTGGGCTGGGCTGGGCTGGGCTGGGCTGGGCTGGGCTGGGCTGGGCTGGGCTGGGCTGGGCTGGGCTGGGCTGGGCTGGGCTGGGCTGGGCTGGGCTGGGCTGGGCTGGGCTGGGCTGGGCTGGGCTGGGCTGGGCTGGGCTGGGCTGGGCTGGGCTGGGCTGGGCTGGGCTGGGCTGGGCTGGGCTGGGCTGGGCTGGGCTGGGCTGGGCTGGGCTGGGCTGGGCTGGGCTGGGCTGGGCTGGGCTGGGCTGGGCTGGGCTGGGCTGGGCTGGGCTGGGCTGGGCTGGGCTGGGCTGGGCTGGGCTGGGCTGGGCTGGGCTGGGCTGGGCTGGGCTGGGCTGGGCTGGGCTGGGCTGGGCTGGGCTGGGCTGGGCTGGGCTGGGCTGGGCTGGGCTGGGCTGGGCTGGGCTGGGCTGGGCTGGGCTGGGCTGGGCTGGGCTGGGCTGGGCTGGGCTGGGCTGGGCTGGGCTGGGCTGGGCTGGGCTGGGCTGGGCTGGGCTGGGCTGGGCTGGGCTGGGCTGGGCTGGGCTGGGCTGGGCTGGGCTGGGCTGGGCTGGGCTGGGCTGGGCTGGGCTGGGCTGGGCTGGGCTGGGCTGGGCTGGGCTGGGCTGGGCTGGGCTGGGCTGGGCTGGGCTGGGCTGGGCTGGGCTGGGCTGGGCTGGGCTGGGCTGGGCTGGGCTGGGCTGGGCTGGGCTGGGCTGGGCTGGGCTGGGCTGGGCTGGGCTGGGCTGGGCTGGGCTGGGCTGGGCTGGGCTGGGCTGGGCTGGGCTGGGCTGGGCTGGGCTGGGCTGGGCTGGGCTGGGCTGGGCTGGGCTGGGCTGGGCTGGGCTGGGCTGGGCTGGGCTGGGCTGGGCTGGGCTGGGCTGGGCTGGGCTGGGCTGGGCTGGGCTGGGCTGGGCTGGGCTGGGCTGGGCTGGGCTGGGCTGGGCTGGGCTGGGCTGGGCTGGGCTGGGCTGGGCTGGGCTGGGCTGGGCTGGGCTGGGCTGGGCTGGGCTGGGCTGGGCTGGGCTGGGCTGGGCTGGGCTGGGCTGGGCTGGGCTGGGCTGGGCTGGGCTGGGCTGGGCTGGGCTGGGCTGGGCTGGGCTGGGCTGGGCTGGGCTGGGCTGGGCTGGGCTGGGCTGGGCTGGGCTGGGCTGGGCTGGGCTGGGCTGGGCTGGGCTGGGCTGGGCTGGGCTGGGCTGGGCTGGGCTGGGCTGGGCGTGGTAGCCAAGTACCTGAAGAGGTGGTGGATGAATGAGGGGCTGAGTCAGGGATGACAAGATGACATGCTTTCTACTTTGCTACTTTGCATGCAGAGATGTTGAAGCAAGCCAAGGCGATACACTTGGCATTTGACGGATGCACAACCAAGCGCCATGGGAAGGTGCTCGTCATCAGGGTCACAGCAGCAGTCCCTAAGCCGCAGGGGCAGAAGAAGAAGAAGAAGAAGAAGAAGAAGACTACGCCGGTATTCACCGGCGTGCATTAAGGGAGGAGCTACCGCCTGGGGCGCGGCCTGCTCCCACCGTCGAGAAGCAACAGACCTCCTTACCCCCCCCCCCCTTTAGTAGCTCGTAGCCTGTAGCTGTTCTTGGCAATGGAGTGGGCTGCCTCTACCGCATGTCTCGTGAGCTTGTTTAGTAGCTTGGTTACGTCATTTTGGGTGACCCCAAGGGCCAAAAGATGTTGGCGCGTGTGTGTTTCATATGTAATGCCGCCTATACCTAATAGGATTGGTCGAATCTCGACCGTGTGGCCTTCCTTGCGGATGGTGTGTGCCAGTTTCGTGTGTTGGTTGAGGGCTTTGTCCAGTTGTTCTGCCCATCTGGAGTCCGCACAGTATTTGATTTCTATGATAGTGACCCGTTTGATGGCTTTGCCACGTTTGCCCGTCTTCTGTAGGGGCGTCACCATGAGAATGTCTGGTCTGGTGGTATTTTTGGTCGTTGCTGTCTTGAGGCCAAGCGCCCGCAGTGTTGTGTGTAGTGTGTCGTTAGGGAGGTCCAGGTTGTCTTTTGCACCCTTCTCCCAGCTGCCGGTGTCCGCAAACCGGATGCACCCGCCGAGGGTTCCTTTGCTGATGGCTTTGGCGATAAGGCGGCCGGCCCCGTTGTGCCTTTCTTGCACAAGTGGTAGGGTCGCGCTACAGCCCGAGAGGAGGTGTGTGGCACTGTCAGCCTCCCCACAGAGTGGGCAGCGGTCGTCTGTCGCCTTTTTCCATCGCATAGCCAGCTTTTGGTTGTAGAGCCCTCCGGTTCGGTAGAGTAAGGCGGTTCTTTGCGCGGGGATGGAGATGTTCGTGTCGGTCATCACTCTTTCGCCCGCTCCCTTTGCCGCAGCTTTGGTGATATCTTGGGTCATCTGATAGTAAATGCTGTCTTGGTTGGCGAGGCCTAACTTGTGCCTGCTATGCATGTGTGCTCGCACGCTGTGGCGGCAGTCCGGCAGTGGGGCGAGGGTTTCGCCGTCGGTCCCGTTGCTTAGCCATATGCCCCTCTCTCTACGTGTTGTCGGGTGGTACCCTAGTGTGTTGGCTTGTTCCGGGTGTAACGCTGCGTGCTTAGCAAGGGCATCTGCGCCTTCGTTTCCGATGACGCCCGAGTGGGCCTTGACTTTGAAGAATTGGATCGTGTCGGGGCTGTCGACGATGAGGGTGGCGATGTCTGTCAGGATGTCGTTATGTCTATGATTGATGAGGGACATAGGGTTAGCGAGAGCGCGGCGGATCTGATAGAGGGAGCAGAGGCTGTCGGTGGCAATGCGTCTGGCTCCCGCTTTGATTGCCGCGTGTATCGCTGTGAGTTCTGCTTTGTTGATGGTGTTGTTCTCTGGGTCGTTCAGTGCAATGGTAATCAGGGCGTTGTTTTCTGGAATATAGACCCCCGCCCCGACGCGTGCCGGGGCTGGCTCGGATGTCTTAATGCAGCTCCCGTCAGTGTACGCTACAGTGGTCCATTCGGTGATGGCCATCCGTGGTAGCGTGGTGGAGTGGTGTGTGAGCTGGTGTTGGTTGCG
Organism: Haematococcus lacustris; assembly: GCA_030144725.1. NCBI lineage: Eukaryota > Viridiplantae > Chlorophyta > Chlorophyceae > Chlamydomonadales > Haematococcaceae > Haematococcus > Haematococcus lacustris. The sequence continues at coordinate 3,690,975 of JASKMD010000014.1, read as the reverse complement.
TGTGTGCCCTGGCGTAGGTAGGGCCCTGTCCAGCGGGAGGCGGAGGTGTTGTTTGTGGCCACTGGGGAGGGTGGCTGGCTGTTTTTGGTTATTGGGTTTGTGATGGAAAGGGTGTGTCTCCCGGTCCGGATGTAGTGCGGTGGCTGTGCTAGCCATCCATCCTTGCGGGTTGCCTTTGGTGGTGAGTAGTTGCCCTGCCTCATTCCATATGACGTAGACGAGGAGGGTGGCGTGTTTGCCAAGTTTGGAGCAGTTGGTATTAGTGAGAGGTATGCTGGCCAGGTGCTGGCAGTACTCTGGGTACCGTCTCAAGGTGTCAATGTACTTGGGGTAAGAGATCCCCTTTTTGCCAGGGATCAACATGATGGTGGCCATGGCCTCCTCCTGGTGTGCTGAGTGTATAGCATGGTTAACGCATTTCAGGGCCACCGCATCATCGGCTGGTACGTTCCATGTGGACAGCCCAGTGTGACGTACGAGTAGGCAATTGTGGTGTGCCCCAAAGGCGGTGTCATTGATGTCGGGGCTCCAGTAGGTAGTAGTTTCTGGTCTAACTGTGAGTGGGTCCGCCCACCTTTGGACGGTACTTGTAAAGGATCGTGTGGTGTGCAGGGTAGTGAGGGCTTTGTCTTGTGCCAGTCTCATGGGGTGGCGGCTGCTCTGTGTGTCTTGTCTCCTTAGGAGGGCCACCAGTTCTGTGGCCAGGTTGCGTGTGTGTGGTGTGTGTTGTAACCAGGCGTGTAGGTGCTGGTGTTGTTGTTTGGTCAGGAGGCCTGTTGTGCGGCCCGACTCGTCGTGAACCGTTACGTGTTGCACTAGGTCGTGTTTGGGCATGATGGGCTCCCCCGTGCTTAAGTTCATCGCGGGAGTGGTCATGTGGGGGTGCAGTTGGAGGAAGGTTTCGCATCTGCCCGTCCCGACGATGTCCGTCTGCGGGTTAATGGGGTACGTGTGGAAGGTGGCCTTCGAGTGAAGGTTGGTGCACCGGGGCAGCCAGGTGTGCGGGTCCGGTAGTCCCTGCCGGGTGTGTGTTGGCAGCTGTGTGTCAGGCCGCGCGTATCTAGCTTCTTGTATCCTCTTATTTTCCTCTTCATAGTCGCTGCGTCGCGCCAGGTAGTCCAGGTGTGCCGTGATGAGAGGTGCCGGTTCGAGGGTGGGGCGCCAGTGAACTCGTATAAGGTCCGAGTGCGCTGACTGGCGCATAGTCGTTTTGAACTCGTTGCCGCCAAACTTGCATATTGGGCACAGCCAGTGGCTTGGTTCCTTGTGTCCCGACAGGAGGGCTTCCTCAAGGCAAGCTGGGTGGTAGGCCCTCTTGCAGTTGTGGCACATTGGGCTGTCTCCTCTTGGTAGCCAGCATAGCTCACATGTGCATACGTCTTTAGCCTCTTCCCTGCTGATGGGTTCTATGTGTGTGGGTGTATAGCCTTCTTCTGCACATAGTGGTAATGCCCATCTATCTATGACTGTGGGCTTCCAATGCACCTTGTAGTAGTTTTCCTTGTTAATGCCGTCCCATTGCCAGCCCTCTATGTTGGTAATGGCCTCTTGGTGGCCGTACATGGCCCCTAGTATGCAACCTAGGTTCTTGGGTTTACATCGGCAGGCTTTATCCACCTTCCAGCTGGAGAGACCTGGAAGGTCGAGGCCTATTATGTGCACGATGTCCTTCGGGATAGTTTGGATCTGTCTGCCCTCAGTGTTCCGTTTCGTGCCCGCCTTGGGTCGGGTGGGCTTCGTTGGAGGCGATTGTGCTTCGTTGTTCTCTCGTCTTAGCAGCCGGGAGTTGCTCTTGATGGCCTCCTGGGCTGCGGGCGGTTGTGTTGCATGTTCGGTCACGTGCGTCGGGATGGGCGGTTGTGTTCCCGATGTGGGCTTCTTGGCAATCACATACGCCCTGATATCAGCGTAGCGGTGCTTTGTGTCTTCTTCGACGTCGGTTGGTGCAAGCTCCGTCAAGCCCGCGGCCCATGGTTTAATTAGTCTTTGCGCAGCGGGCAGGTCGGAGGTGGTGTCTCGTTTGGCTGCGATGTCTTTCGCTTCTGTTGTGGTTGGGCATCTGTCCTGGGTCGCCATGGTCGTTAGTCTGTTGAGGGCGATATAGTGTTTTTGTTTGACCTTGTTGTGGAAGCGTTCTTTAAGCATCTTTCCTGAGATGATGTAGGTGCTGCCAGCGATGGTGTGTTGGAGCTCTGTGGCATGTCGGATGCCCAGGCTTTTGAGGCACGTCATGCAGGCACTAACTATGTCAAGTGGAAGGGCGCTAGTATTCTGTGTGATGAGTTGTCCAAGTAGTTTGGTTTCCTTAGGGTAGAGGTCTTGTCCTTCCTGAGTGGCAGTGAGTTGCGCCGTGGTAGCATGCAGGAGTTGTCTGGCGCGTAGGGTGTGTTGTAGCATAATGAGGATGCGGTGTCCATGCTTGGCAGCTTGAGCGTAGAGCCAGGTAATCTGTTTGTGTAGTATGCTTCTGGTTATGTGGGCATGTATAGTGTCTGTGGACTGGAGACTGTGCAAGAGGGCTGTAGTGTTTCTGGTATGGTACTCTTTGGCTGTTGAGCTGATGCCCAGGCCGAGCTTGTCGATGTCCTCCCTGACGACGGCATTGGTTGTGCCTAGTGGGAGTCTGAGTTTTTTCTTAACACATTGGTTGATTGCTCTGTCGTAGAGGTCTAGATCTCCTGGTGTGCATGGGACCACGCAGAAACTGTAAGCCAGACTGGGGATGATGGCTGTTTTGATGATGTGGATGGCTTGTCTCGCGCTGGCAAACGAGCGTCGTAGTCTTTCTAACTTCTGTCTCAGTTGGGACACCATGGCTATGTGTTGTGGTTTCCAGTTGAGCGTCATGGTAAGTAGGACACCTAGGTAAGTGAAGGGGGCGGTCGGTTGGAGGTAGGTGACAGGCTTCCCTTGTAGCTTTACGACTTGTAGTTCTCTGCGGGCTTGCTTTTCCGCTTCTGCCGTGGTGCTGCATCTGCCGGATTGGTGCGCTTTGTGGAGCGCCGCTGTGGCGATGGTTTTGCTGTGGGATATGATGAGGTGGCCCCAGTTCGAGTAGGCGGAGAGCTTGTCGGCCTGGCAGCGTAGATTGCTGATTGAGTTGCATAGGATAGCGATGTCGTCTGCATAGTCGATGCTGCCGATGGTAAATCGCCCGGCGCTGTCGGTTGTATCGGATGTGAATTTGTACCCCCGCGCTCCTACTTGGAGCCAACGCAGTAGGGGTTCGATGTAGATGAGGAATAAGAAAGGTGATAGGGAGTCGCCCTGGATGGTGCCCCGGTCGACGGGTACCGGGTCGGTGTGACCGTACGGAGTGTTGAAGCGTGTCGTTGCCCCCGTGTAGAGGTCCCGCACCGCATCTGTAGCGTCGGTGGGAAAGCCTAAGTCGTGCATAATCCATAGCAGTTTGTCTTGACAAGTGGTGTTGAAGGCACTAGTGAAGTCGACCAGGAGCGCATATATATCTACTTTGGCTAGCTTGGCGTCTTCGAGGGCCATGACTAACATTTGGAGCTGTTGTGTTGTGTCCCGGTGAGAGCGGAAGCCTGCTTGGCAGTTACTTAGCATCCCATTAGCTTCAGCATATTCGCACAGCGCCCTAGTTATGAGGCTGGTCCAGAGTTTGTAGATGGTGTTGGCCAGCCCCACAGGTCTGTAGGCGTTGAGGTCTGTTTCCTGGCCCTTGTCTTTGTATAGCAGGCAGGTGTCACTGGCTTTCCATGCTGTGGGTGTGCAGCCAGTGGCCCACATGACGATAAACAGCTGGTGAATGGTGTCCCTCATCTCCCATGGCAGCATCTTGATGATCTCGTTTTCAATGCCGTCCGGGCCAGGTGCTTTGCCACCTGACAGTTTGCTGATGCATTCTTGAAATCCTGCTTTGTCCATGATGGCTGTGTGCAGCCAGTGTACATTTTGGCAGGTGTGCAACGTGAAGGGGTCGTCGGCTTTGGGGCGGGTCCAGGGATAGTTTCTGGTCTGTGTGCTAGTGTAGTGACCGGTTTTGGGAGTCGGCGGCGTGAGCTTTTGTCTGTAGGCGGTGGTGATAATTCGGTTGAGGTCGGCCGGGGCGGTGCAGATGTTCTTGGTATCGGGGTCGGCTAGTGCCTGCAGACCTTTGTGGTCGGTGCGAGAAGGGCGTAGTATGTATTTGTTGGCTTTTTTGGGTTGGGTGCTGATGAGGTGTTGCATTCTGAGACGCGCCTGTGCAATGGCGAGTGCGGAGTCGTCGTCATCTAGTTTGTGGATTTGGTCGCGGTAGGAGTTGGTCAGCTGGGCGAGCGCGGCTTGCACGTGATTTTCGGTTGTACCGTCGCCCTGGCGTGCTTGCACCGCCTCCCTTATCTCCGCGTTGGTCGTGTCTGTCTCTGGGAGTAGGTCATCGACAGACGGGTGTACGCCGTTTTGTTTGTATAACCTTCTAGCCTTCCGGCTGAGTTCTCTGGTGGTTTTGAGCTTTTTCCCTAGTGCCAGTCTGATCTTGCACATGCTCCTGCGTTGGTAATGCTGGCCTCCTCTGGTCAATGTCTTGGTGTTGCATGTCTGCATGGCAGTTCCCCTGCAGGTTTCCAGGAGCGTTGTGAGCATGGTGGCTGCGGTGTCGACAGCTTCTCTAGCCGGGAGGCCTGCCACTAGTGTTAGGCGTTGTGGTTGTTGTGGGTTAGCCTTGTCTAGTGTGGTCAGGAAGTGGATAGCGTCTGTGTACATGGGAGCTAGGTATGCTGTCAGGTGTGCATGTAGTTGTGGAGCGCCTGAGCTGGGTTGTTGCACTGCCAGGCGGTAGGCTTCCCTGTCATTATTGGTAATTGGGGTTGTGAGAATGGTGTGGCTGTGTTTCAGGGGTTTATGTGTGGCTGCTAGTTCTATGCCCAGCCTGGTTGTGGTCAGTGTGGCGGTGAGCGGTCTGTGGTCACTAAGGTACGCTTGTGTGTCGACATGCGTGCGGTGCCCAGGGCCGTGTCTCGCATCGCGCGTGAGGATGGCGTCAATGCGGCTGTTGCAGTGTGGCTGCTGGTAGGTCCAGGCCCGGTCGCCGGAATCAGCTTCGGACAGGCGCATCTCTGTGGCGAACTCCCTCATCATGTGGTCTTGTGGGTATTCAGTGTGTTCGGAGCGGTCCTCTGCTTTCATCGTGGCATTGATATCTCCCGCCAGGATGAGTGAGCCGGGCAGTTGTCCAGTGGCAGTCCGTATGTGCTCCTGCATCTTCTTCCTTAGCGGGATCGCGTCGTCGTTGTTCCCTGACGGCCAGTACGTGGCGACGAGTGTGAGTTCCTCGCTTTGTCGTTGGCGAAGGTTTAGGATGACGCATCGGGTGTTTACATCCGCATCTGTACACGGCGGCAGCATGGTGGTTTGCATCTGGATAGCTAGATCGTGTCTGATGCCAATGAGGACCTCACTATGGCCTTCGTGGCGGTGGACGGTGTAGTTGGGCATAACCCTCTTCAGCCAGCCAGAGCTAGAGTTGTTGCTCTTGGGTTGTGTCATAGTTTCTGTGAGGATTAAGATGTCCGGACTTTGTTTGTGCACCAGGTTAAGGACTTCGTTTCTAGATCTGTGTAGGCCTCTGACATTGAAGGTTGTGAGGGTGATGTGTTGCCTGTTGAGGGTTGCTTGGGGCTGTCCGGTTGGGGGTCTGTGGTGTTGGCTCATTCTTGGGTCACTTTCTGGCGTGGTTAGCGGTGTCTCGTCTATGATTAAATTTGTTTCTGTGGTGTGGATCCCCGTGGGTTTGGGGAGGTATTGGGACATGAGGGTTTGTGTGTGCGTGTCCTTGCGGTGTGCCTTGGTGGCTCGTGATCGCTTAGTGGATGGGCGTGTGGTATTATCGAGAGGCGTGGTGGATCGATTGATACGTGGCTGGCCCTGAGGTATCGGCGGGCGGAGGGTGACCTCGGGAGTGTCCTGGCGCTGTCGTGCCGGGGCAGGTTCTTCACGTAGTGGGGTGGTGTCTTTCGTAGGTCTGCGCTTGTTGTTTAGTGTGTAGTTGTTGTCAGCGTTATTGGTGGTCACGTGCAGGGGGGCGGTGGTCTCCCTTGCCGTTGTGTTATCTTTGGTCAGGTCTATTGGGTCGGTGTGGTCTTGGAAGTGTGCTGCTAGCGCTGATGTGGTGGTGGCCTCCAGCGGGTCCGCTATCCAGATCTCCCTTCTAATGAATCTTGTGTGTTTCACGTTGCCTGTGCAAATGGTGAGCAGGTTCCCTTGGAGGCGCCTCCAGTCGTTAGGTGTGGAAAGTGGCTTTGGCCCCCGGTTGAGTGAGTCCAGCTGGTACCAACCATGTTGCGTATGTTTGATGACAGTTGCATGGTGGTGTGATAGTAAGAGGACAGCATCCGTGTTTGTCGCGCCGGTGCTTGCGATGGTTGAGGTGATTGTTTCTGGTGTGATACTGTGGGTTGGTAGGTAGGTTGTTGCTGGGTGCAAGTATGTGCGTACCTCATGGTGTTTGCGGTACAGGTAGTGGTTCAGTGTGTCGGTGGAGAACTTGCCTTTCTCGCTATAGATGTGGTCGGTTGTGAGGGTTCGGATAGCATATCCTTCTTCTCGTGCTTTTTGTGCAAGGTGTTGCAGGTGCTCTTTTAACTGCTTGCAGTGGTCGATGACAGCGTGGTAGTCTATGTATTTCTTCCCCATGGCCATGTTCAATGCATGTACTAGGCAACACTCTTCGTATTGCCCTTCCATGTACATATGTGTTGGGTGGTGGGTCGGGGTGTACGCGGGGGCGGATGCTATTGGGTTGGAATCATGGTCGCCTGTCTGTTCCACATGGCTGATGATGTGATGGATGCCCTTGTCCTCGCATCGGCGTATCTGCTCTCGTGAGCGGGTGATGGGCTTGATGATAAAGAGTTGGTGCATAGTCCGCTTGGTTGCAGCAGGGATGTGCAAGAGAGGTGTAGGTGTCGTTTCCATGGAGTCCAACAAGTTCCATGTGCCGTTCATGCACTTCATGGCCATGCTGTGGCCTGACTTTTTGCACAAGAACGTGTGTGTGCCGTACTGGCCAGCGAGGTGCCCTAGATTATCAGCGGACCAATCACTGGGTTGGTTGAGTTGGGCAATGCTTTGTACTGTAAGTCCGTAATGGGTACGTAGGTACATTTCAATGACTTCGTCGGAATAGCCATCAACGCCTCGTGCCATCAGCCATGCGCCGCGCTCAAGGTGGTCAGTTAGTTGAGGGAGCCTGGTCTCGTAAAAATTGTCTATGTCTTGCATGGTGACCCATTCATGTCCCGCAGCATTGTTCAGGGAGTAAACCTGGCATGCCGAGCTATCTTTGTCTTGCTTAAAGTGCTTGATGGTTGGGCCTGGATTAGCTTCAACATCCCCAGCGGCTAGTAACAGCCAGGCCACGTAGACAGCTCTTGCGACAGCTATGGGGTTGAAGGTGGCCCGGGCGGCAGATAGGGGGTCCACGGTGCAAGGTGTCTTTTCTGTTTCATTGCTATTCACTGCAACCTGGTAGGTGCAATAAACATGCAGCGTGCTATTGAACTGGTTGACTGTGAAAGGGTGGCTGCTGTTGGCGCCGTGTGTGGAGAGGTGAAACCTGTTGGCCAGCTTGCAGAGGGCACAAGAGGCTGCTTGAGTACCGTCTATCCCTGTCATAAGGTTGTAACCTGTGGTTCTAACCGTCGCTCTGATACGGCTAAGTAATTTCTTGTGCTTCTTGAGGCAACGTTTGGAATCCTTTATTGTTGGCTTTAAGGGGTGGTTCATGCGTTGATAGAGAGTGGTAAGCAGGTGTGTGCATATCAAAATGAGCATAAGCACATTCACCAGTTTGTCTTGTTGTCTTAAGATTATCCCGATGTGTGTGGGCTGTGGTCGTTGGTGAGGAGGATATGGTTGTTGGTGGATGTCTTGCATGTCAGCATGTATGTATAACATATCTGTGTCATACGGCTGGTCATGCCAACTTGCAGCGGTCAGGGCTGGCAGGTGGTGGTGGGGCTGAGCGGCATGTAGCTTGTCAGCCTGCATGTCAACATGTGTAGCTTGCATCGCTGTGTCATATGGGTGGGCATGCCAACCTGCAGCGGTCAGGGCTGGCAGGTGGTGGTGGGGCTGAGCGGCATGTAGCTTGTCAGCCTGCATGTCAACATGTGTAGCTTGCATCGCTGTGTCATATGGGTGGGCATGCCAACCTGCAGCGGTCAGGGCTGGCAGGTGGTGGTGGGGCTGAGCGGCATGTAGCTTGTCAGCCTGCATGTCAACATGTGTAGCTTGCATCGCTGTGTCATACGGCTGGTCATGCCAACCTGCAACGGTCAGGGCTGGCAGGTGGTGGTGGGGCTGAGCGGCATGTAGCTTGTCGGCCTGCATGTCAGCATGTGTAGCTTGCATCGCTGTGTCATATGGGTGAGCATGCCAACCTGCAACGGTCAGGGCTGGCAGGTGGTGGTGGGGCTGAGCGGCATGTAGCTTGTCAGCCTGCATGTCAACATGTGTAGCTTGCATCGCTGTGTCATACGGCTCGTCATGCCAACCTGCAACGGTCAGGGCTGGCAGGTGGTGGTGGGGCTGAGCGGCATGTAGCTTTTCGGCCTGCATGTCAACATGTGTAGCTTGCATCGCTGTGTCATATGGGTGGGCATGCCAACCTGCAACGGTCAGGGCTGGCAGGTGGTGGTGGGGCTGAGCGGCATGTAGCTTGTCAGCCTGCATGTCAACATGTGTAGCTTGCATCGCTGTGTCATACGGCTGGTCATGCCAACCTGCAACGGTCAGGGCTGGCAGGTGGTGGTGGGGCTGAGCGGCATGTAGCTTGTCAGCCTGCATGTCAACATGTGTAGCTTGCATCGCTGTGTCATATGGGTGAGCATGCCAACCTGCAACGGTCAGGGCTGGCAGGTGGTGGTGGGGCTGAGCGGCATGTAGCTTGTCAGCCTGCATGTCAACATGTGTAGCTTGCATCGCTGTGTCATATGGGTGAGCATGCCAACCTGCAACGGTCAGGGCTGGCAGGTGGTGGTGGGGCTGAGCGGCATGTAGCTTGTCAGCCTGCATGTCAACATGTGTAGCTTGCATCGCTGTGTCATATGGGTGAGCATGCCAACCTGCAACGGTCAGGGCTGGCAGGTGGTGGTGGGGCTGAGCGGCATGTAGCTTGTCAGCCTGCATGTCAACATGTGTAGCTTGCATCGCTGTGTCATACGGCTCGTCATGCCAACCTGCAACGGTCAGGGCTGGCAGGTGGTGGTGGGGCTGAGCTGCATGTAGCTTGTCAGCCGGCATGTCAACTTGGACGGTTTGCTGCTCTGTGTGAGACAGCTGGTTGTGCCTGGCTGTAGCAGCGAGGACTGTAGGGTGGTGGTGATCCTTCATGCCATTGTGTATAGCATGTAATTCTGTGTCAGGCGGCTGGATGTGCCTGCTTGTAGCAGCCAAGGCTGGTAGTTGGAGTGCACCACGTCGTTTGACGGGGCTTGTATGTGGCAGATTGCTGTTGGGAAAATCCCAGTTGTAGTGGCACAGGGCCGCAGGTTGGCATATAGCCAACGCCATGTTTGCGCGGCTTTTAAAGCCTTCTGGGCGGTGCTCAAGCTGCGGGGGGGTCTCAAAGGACCATGTCCCGATCGCAGCTCGGCACCGCCCAGCGCAGAACAGGCACAGAACAACGCATAAGACGATAAGCCACCGCCTGCTTCTACCTGCAGGCGCGTCCACCGTCATTGCTGCTGTCTGTCCACGGAGGTTACAACTCGGCTTTGGTGAATCGAAGCTCATTTGGAAGCTCTCGGCTTGCTCGTCACCGTCCTGCTAACAGGTCGTTGAGAACTGGCGTAGATGCTCCAGGAAATCGCTATCGAAATTTCAAACCGAAATTGTGCCGCAGGGGCAGGAGGAGCAGCATGGGCAAGCAGCAGAGCAAGGGGGAGGGCAAGCTCAGCAGGAACCGGGGTCTGGGAAAGAGCCAGTGGGTCAGGGGCAACCGGGTCAAGAGGGGCAGGTGGAGCATGCGGGGCAGTCATGCTCAACTGCTGCCCCACGCCTCACCACCATCTTCACCGACGTCCTGGGTGTCATCCAGTTGGCCAGCGGCACAGCGGAGGCCCATGTGCGGGTCATCATGCGGTTGTTGGGTGACCTGGGCCTCGCAGGCATGAATATTGCCGGCATCTGCGCCGACAGCGCATCAGTCAACATGGGGGGATTCATAGGTGTCATTGCACGCATCAGCCAGCTGCTGCGGGAGGAGGGGCAGGTTGGGGTGACGCGGGCGCAGCCCTGTTACAGCCACGGCATCCACAACACCCTCCTCAAAGGTCTGGTGGTCCTGCCTGGCACCAGGGCAGCAATCACTGACCTCAGCAGTCTCCTAGCGCAACATTGGGTGGCGCTGAAGCTCGACCGGTGGGGTGCGAAACTTGAGACACCATGTGACACAAGGTGGGCCAGCTACATTACTGCAGCCTCATCACTGCTTGCCATCTGGCGGCATGCGGGGGATGCAGTGGCTGAGATACTTGAGTGCCAGCAGCGGCGGGCGCCTGCCTGGGCTCGTGAGCTCTGCAAGCACTTGCAGGACTCTGTTTTGCTGCTGAAGATTGCTGTTGTGGCAGTGGTGGGCCAGACTTACCTCATGCCTGAGCTGCCCAAGACACACACAGCAAGCTACAACAGCTAGTGCCAGCCGATCAACGGGAGCATCAGAAGCAACAGCTGGCCACCTACTTGCAGCAGCACTGTGCAGCCATGGAGGAGTACTACACACAGCACTGCAAACGGCAGCTGGACATGCCACACCATCCCGCCCCGTCGTGCGGTGAAGTGGCTCAGTTGGTACGACGAAAAAGTAACTCTGGTGGGATAGTGTCGGCGCCCCATGCCGGAGTCCTCCCTTAATGCACGCTGGTGATAAACCGGAGTAGTCTTTCTTTCTTTCTTCTTTCTTTCTTTCATGCCACACCTCATGGCTGCGCTTGGGGGGTCAGACCCGCAGTCGTGCAAGGAGGTAGCCGCCAAGGTGGTGAAGTGTGTCGCCCTGCTCATGAATGACGGGCAGACTGACCTGGGCGTGTGGGACCCCCACTCCACGTGGCACCAGTTCTCACAGGACATCCAGGCCATGGCTGAGGGCAGCCCATGCAGCACCAGGTTGCGCCTCCACCTCGAGGTGTACTTTCTGGCATGTCCCACCTCCAATGCCCCGGTGGAGTCCTTGCTACAGCTGCTGAAGCATGGAGCTGGTCGCTTCATGGAGCTGCCTGCGCTGCTGGAGCACATGTCCCTGCACACGCTGAGGACCACCCTCAACAGCGTTGATGTGCATGACTTCACGCTACAGATGCCTAAGCTTCGCACTGCGGTGCGGCTGGAGGAGGTGGCTGCAGCCTCAGCCAGTGCACCAGCCAGAGCCGCACGCAAAGCCACAGCAGCTGCTTGCTGTGTAGGGGGGGTTGTGGTGAATGTGGGGGACCATGCAAGCCAGCAGCGGGTGGCAGCAGCAGCAGCGGCAGCAGGGTGCAGCCAAGTTTGCCGCCAGGTGCCAGGTGTGCCGCCTCCACAACCCCCCCTGCCCCCACAGCCCCCCCCACATCAGCCACCCCAGCAGCAGGGCCGGAGCTCGTGGGGCACAGCCCTAGAGGGGCAGATGCTGGCACCCCCCATTGCGTCGCCTCAGGGGCCTATTGCATCACCTGATTTACGGCACATGTATCAGCTGGCTCTAGCTGCAATCGCCACCCAAGGGCAGGCTGCTCCGGCTCAAGGTAGCGAGCTAGGTGCAGCAACGCCGGCTCCTGGCTTCACGCTACGCAAGCGTACCACACCTTCTGAGGGGCTGCCCAAGACAGCTGCAAAGCGCAAGGGGTGATCCACGAGACTTAGTTAGACAGCCCCCCAGCGCCAACTCAGGTTGTAAAGTGCGCAACAAAGGCTGTACCGGCCACCTCCCCCAACCACCTGCCAACCGCCTTCGAGCCACATTCCCGCAACCGTTTTCCGATCCGACTGCATCTGCCGATGCGCATGCTCGTGTAGAGCAACCTAAGCGGCGCGGGTGGTCGCAGCGATGACTGCATGCCCCGAACCGGCTCAAATTTGAATTACTAACTTTGATGCTTTGCTGTGCACGGCCTACTAACTGGAAAAACTATTCTGGATGGGTGAAAGGTAGCTGGCTGGGTTGGCTACATACTGAGCCAGCTAGCATTAAATTTGGCGCAGCGAGTGCAGAGTTACAGCCATCCTACTACCAGGGGTCGGTTTACTGCCATTTTTTGAATGTTGGGGGCGCCTGAGCTGGAGAAGACTGGCTCCAACTGCGCGGCATGCTTGTTCAAACTGAAAGGTTGGGCGACGCAGACAATACCAAACTCATCCAAGCTATGATCTGGCTGAACGACCCTACAAGACGCCACAATGGAGCAGTTGGAACAACGATTGCGTAGTTTACATGGAGCTCATTGTTTGTGATGAACGAAATAACCGCTGCAAAAGTTGAGCACGTTCATATGCTGGAGCAGGCAGAAAAGACTGGTGTAAACACGGCATCTCGCGTACTGCTCGACCCTGCAACATCCCCCCTTATGGCATGCACGGACCTCGACAGTGGGGCTGCGGTGCGCGCACTAGCCTCTCGCTTGCCTGGCATCTGATTATGCCGAACCAAGGGTGCTTGGAACAAAGCACATGTAGGCACAGCCCCGACTTTACGGTTCCCCAGCGCGCGAGCTTGAACAGGGGCAAGCTCTGTACCTTTGCGGAGAATGCTGCACGGTATGTGCCTTTATGTCCCAGTTATATGCAGCAAGCCCGAGGCATCGAGCCTGATTGCTGCGGAACTGCACGACTGCGGCACAGGTCTCGAGCTCCACGAACGGCTTTGAAGAGCTATTTTTGAGCGAGGAGGAAGAGACGCCTTACTTTGAGGAACCGTGCTGCGTACTGTTGGAAGATCCAGCCCTTCTGCAGTTTGCGGAGCAATGCAGCTCCAAGGCAACCTCGAGCACGCACGCACCGTCTTCCAATTACATCGACAACAGTTGCGGCGGCGAGAGTGCAGCTGCTGCGTGCCGCAACTCACTAGCAGAGCCTTACTGCTGGTGGCCATCAGTGTGCACTTCAAGCACCCCCCTACAATCAGCCGCCCTCCCTCCTTTGTCCGCTTCCCTTTCTAGGCTGAGGTCTCCCAACTCCATTAGGCAGCATGTGGCAAAAAGCACTGTGACACGACCAGGACTAGTGTTGGACCTTCGTACGGCCCCACCCTCAGCGCCCCTCTCATCCGATGCGCCGTTCCCAGCGAGGGAGTGTGAGCCAAACAAGCGGCGTAAGACAATGCCAGCGCCTGAGCCTGCTGGACAGCTGGTGGTCACAGCAGGTTTGACCTGCCATGGTGTCAGTAAGCCCTTCACGACCCAACTGGCAAGAGGATCGAGCCTGGATAGCCAAGACACCCTGACCTTCCTGGATCCTGGTGAGGCACATGGGATGCTGGTGTTGGCTGCACAACACACATACCATGTTGCACCAGCAGCGTGGCCTGCTTTCCTTGTGAGACACAGCTGCTTTTCTCAAGCCTACACCTAACCATACTGACAAGTCACAGTGTCGGCCTCCTCATGATCGGCGACTGCAGGTGCAATGGCTGCAGCCAACCCAGATGCCACGAAAAGAACACCTGTACCTCCGACTACTGGATGCCACAGCTGTGAGCACGGGGCGGTGGGCACATAGTTTAGCGTGTGTGTGTGTGTGTTAGCCGCCCCCCTGACCAGCTGGGACAGAGGTGCTATGACAGTCAGCACTACTACCTCGGTTTGAGGACCCTGCAGCAAGCTGGCCAGTGTGGCTCCGTGCGGCTTAGTTGAGGGTAAAAGGGTTAGCGCAGACGGTCGAAGTTTAGTCTATGCTCACATGACGTGGGAATGCAGCAGCGTGGACCCTGATGCATGGCCTCGACTGTTTCTAGTGTGGCTGCGTCCCAAATGTGCCATACTCACGTGCTCCTCAACCAGAAACCCACAGGCCAGGACCTTGGGGTGGGTGCTCAGCTGCGGGAGTGTTGGCTTGCCTGCTGCTGCAGGTGGAGTACGTGACACCCCTCAGTGGCGCTGTGGTCCAGCTGGGCCCCGCACCCTGTGCAACGCCTGCGGCCTGCGGTACAAGAAGAGCCTGTGAGTGGCAGGCCACTGCCCTGTGTGTCTACAGCATCTGCACCTAGTCAGCAGCCAGGAGAGCAGAACCAGGCTGCATCAGGCTGCGTAGCCATTCAAAGTAAACCCCTAGCAGCGGGTCCTGCCTGAGATCGCAATTGCATCTCTGTCCCCTACGCATGCCAGGAAGGGGGGTTATGTGTGCTCAGCAACCCATCGCACATTGCATGGTGTTTTCCAAATTAGGTTGGCCACATTTGCTGCTACAATTCATAGTGCAAAACATGGGCCCATCAAGTTGTGCATGGGTACGAGTAAAGCAATACCTCCCTGCATGGACGTATATTCTATACATGTGCACCATCACAGGCATCTAGTCCAGGACAAGTACAGATGCGCAGCGTGTGTGTTAGACTGGTTTGGTGCAGAGCTTCCGTGTTACAACGGTGTTTATGACACATGTAGACTGCAGCTGATGTGAAGGCCAGGCAGCATTGGTGCTGGACTGGAACTGCAGGGCAGTATTTGTTGGTGAGGCGGTGACTAGGTTATATGAGGGCCACTAGGTGTAGGAGGGGTACAGGAGGTCGTGAAGTATGCAAGCTAAGTTGACTTACTTAGTAGGTCGTTGTGCAGCAGGCAGGCAAGACTGCAATTACAGCTGCCTATTAGACGGTACTGACTAGACTATGAACTGTTGTGTGATGGATGTGAGTCGTGGTGGTACAACTAGCACTGCGTATTTGTGTGTGTAGACGATGTGTCGGCAGTGGTAATTCCTAGTTCTGACATCTGTAATAGCTGTGGCGTCCCTTGCGGTGCGACGTTCCTATTCGCAGCGTCTCGTTTCGTCTACAGCAGGCCGACAGCCCCCTTGTCCCTCACTAGGGCCTCCATTAGAGTCGGATCAGTAGTGGCCACTAGCAGCCACTAGCGGGAACACATGAGCGCATGAGCGCCTACCACCTACATTATTGCCTGACCCGTTAGGGCTATTGTGTAGAATTGGCATGACAAAACATGCGCTAATGTAAGCTGATGACAGCTCAAGAGGGGGGCAACCCTACTGTGCCACAGCAGGCTGCTGCTGCTGCTGCGGGGCCTTGGGTGGCTTATAGCTCAGGCCAGGGAACTCCTTGCCCTTGGCTGGCAGAGCTTTCTGCTTTGGCAACCAGCACAGCTCCAGCGGGCGCCACCTGCTCTCCCCAATGCGGGCTTGATTGTCGCTTTGTTTATTGACTGTGTAATGCATTGCTGGAATTAATTACTAAAACAGGTTATTTGTTTACCCTCCCCACTTACCTCACCATTGCCATCGCTGTTGAAGTAAGCCGGCTTTCACAGAGCAGGCCGACAACCCAGCCCAGCCTCCTTGTATAATGCCAAGCAATGGCCGGTCGCGGTCCGAATAAACAAAGGCAGATCAGGGAACCTCAACCAGGGTTGCAGCAATAAGTTCCTGGTGTAAGTGTGATAGCAATGACATGGACATTGCATGTCATCATTCCCCTTGGTTGCTTGCACATGGCAGTCAAGTGTCCACCGTTTGTTCGCACCTTGTGTGCTTGCAGCCTGTTCTACAGCGGTGTGAGAAGGCCTCAATCTGCACCTCACCCCCAGCCCCCAAGCCCAATTCCTAAGCTTCGCGGTTCTGTGTACTGCCCTGCCTCCGCCTGCCTAGCACCCCACGAAGTGTACAAACATGTTGTGGCAATGATGGTGTTGGTGATGTCAAAGATGGTGCCACACAGCATAGAGAGAGAATGGGACCCAGCCGCGGTGCATAAGATGTGACTGATCAACAGCAGCAGCAGCCGTGGCGGCGGCAGTGGCGGTGGCGGCAGCAGCTGTAGCGGCAGCTTTACTGTTCAAATCCACCACCCAAACCCTGGCGGTCCTCTGTGTCCTCTGTGCAGCTTTAGCTGTAGTGGTGGCGAAC
>JASKMD010000014.1:3656869-3674422 GCA_030144725.1 Haematococcus lacustris | reverse complement strand
GAAGAAGAAGACTACGCCGGTATTCACCGGCGTGCATTAAGGGAGGAGCTACCGCCTGGGGCGCGGCCTGCTCCCACCGTCGAGAAGCAACAGACCTCCTTACCCCCCCCCCCCTTTAGTAGCTCGTAGCCTGTAGCTGTTCTTGGCAATGGAGTGGGCTGCCTCTACCGCATGTCTCGTGAGCTTGTTTAGTAGCTTGGTTACGTCATTTTGGGTGACCCCAAGGGCCAAAAGATGTTGGCGCGTGTGTGTTTCATATGTAATGCCGCCTATACCTAATAGGATTGGTCGAATCTCGACCGTGTGGCCTTCCTTGCGGATGGTGTGTGCCAGTTTCGTGTGTTGGTTGAGGGCTTTGTCCAGTTGTTCTGCCCATCTGGAGTCCGCACAGTATTTGATTTCTATGATAGTGACCCGTTTGATGGCTTTGCCACGTTTGCCCGTCTTCTGTAGGGGCGTCACCATGAGAATGTCTGGTCTGGTGGTATTTTTGGTCGTTGCTGTCTTGAGGCCAAGCGCCCGCAGTGTTGTGTGTAGTGTGTCGTTAGGGAGGTCCAGGTTGTCTTTTGCACCCTTCTCCCAGCTGCCGGTGTCCGCAAACCGGATGCACCCGCCGAGGGTTCCTTTGCTGATGGCTTTGGCGATAAGGCGGCCGGCCCCGTTGTGCCTTTCTTGCACAAGTGGTAGGGTCGCGCTACAGCCCGAGAGGAGGTGTGTGGCACTGTCAGCCTCCCCACAGAGTGGGCAGCGGTCGTCTGTCGCCTTTTTCCATCGCATAGCCAGCTTTTGGTTGTAGAGCCCTCCGGTTCGGTAGAGTAAGGCGGTTCTTTGCGCGGGGATGGAGATGTTCGTGTCGGTCATCACTCTTTCGCCCGCTCCCTTTGCCGCAGCTTTGGTGATATCTTGGGTCATCTGATAGTAAATGCTGTCTTGGTTGGCGAGGCCTAACTTGTGCCTGCTATGCATGTGTGCTCGCACGCTGTGGCGGCAGTCCGGCAGTGGGGCGAGGGTTTCGCCGTCGGTCCCGTTGCTTAGCCATATGCCCCTCTCTCTACGTGTTGTCGGGTGGTACCCTAGTGTGTTGGCTTGTTCCGGGTGTAACGCTGCGTGCTTAGCAAGGGCATCTGCGCCTTCGTTTCCGATGACGCCCGAGTGGGCCTTGACTTTGAAGAATTGGATCGTGTCGGGGCTGTCGACGATGAGGGTGGCGATGTCTGTCAGGATGTCGTTATGTCTATGATTGATGAGGGACATAGGGTTAGCGAGAGCGCGGCGGATCTGATAGAGGGAGCAGAGGCTGTCGGTGGCAATGCGTCTGGCTCCCGCTTTGATTGCCGCGTGTATCGCTGTGAGTTCTGCTTTGTTGATGGTGTTGTTCTCTGGGTCGTTCAGTGCAATGGTAATCAGGGCGTTGTTTTCTGGAATATAGACCCCCGCCCCGACGCGTGCCGGGGCTGGCTCGGATGTCTTAATGCAGCTCCCGTCAGTGTACGCTACAGTGGTCCATTCGGTGATGGCCATCCGTGGTAGCGTGGTGGAGTGGTGTGTGAGCTGGTGTTGGTTGCGTGTGTGCCCTGGCGTAGGTAGGGCCCTGTCCAGCGGGAGGCGGAGGTGCTGTTTGTGGCCACTGGGGAGGGTGGCTGGCTGTTTTTGGTTATTGGGTTTGTGATGGAAAGGGTGTGTCTCCCGGTCCGGATGTAGTGCGGTGGCTGTGCTAGCCATCCATCCTTGCGGGTTGCCTTTGGTGGTGAGTAGTTGCCCTGCCTCATTCCATATGACGTAGACGAGGAGGGTGGCGTGTTTGCCAAGTTTGGAGCAGTTGGTATTAGTGAGAGGTATGCTGGCCAGGTGCTGGCAGTACTCTGGGTACCGTCTCAAGGTGTCAATGTACTTGGGGTAAGAGATCCCCTTTTTGCCAGGGATCAACATGATGGTGGCCATGGCCTCCTCCTGGTGTGCTGAGTGTATAGCATGGTTAACGCATTTCAGGGCCACCGCATCATCGGCTGGTACGTTCCATGTGGACAGCCCAGTGTGACGTACGAGTAGGCAATTGTGGTGTGCCCCAAAGGCGGTGTCATTGATGTCGGGGCTCCAGTAGGTAGTAGTTTCTGGTCTAACTGTGAGTGGGTCCGCCCACCTTTGGACGGTACTTGTAAAGGATCGTGTGGTGTGCAGGGTAGTGAGGGCTTTGTCTTGTGCCAGTCTCATGGGGTGGCGGCTGCTCTGTGTGTCTTGTCTCCTTAGGAGGGCCACCAGTTCTGTGGCCAGGTTGCGTGTGTGTGGTGTGTGTTGTAACCAGGCGTGTAGGTGCTGGTGTTGTTGTTTGGTCAGGAGGCCTGCTGTGCGGCCCGACTCGTCGTGAACCGTTACGTGTTGCACTAGGTCGTGTTTGGGCATGATGGGCTCCCCCGTGCTTAAGTTCATCGCGGGAGTGGTCATGTGGGGGTGCAGTTGGAGGAAGGTTTCGCATCTGCCCGTCCCGACGATGTCCGTCTGCGGGTTAATGGGGTACGTGTGGAAGGTGGCCTTCGAGTGAAGGTTGGTGCACCGGGGCAGCCAGGTGTGCGGGTCCGGTAGTCCCTGCCGGGTGTGTGTTGGCAGCTGTGTGTCAGGCCGCGCGTATCTAGCTTCTTGTATCCTCTTATTTTCCTCTTCATAGTCGCTGCGTCGCGCCAGGTAGTCCAGGTGTGCCGTGATGAGAGGTGCCGGTTCGAGGGTGGGGCGCCAGTGAACTCGTATAAGGTCCGAGTGCGCTGACTGGCGCATAGTCGTTTTGAACTCGTTGCCGCCAAACTTGCATATTGGGCACAGCCAGTGGCTTGGTTCCTTGTGTCCCGACAGGAGGGCTTCCTCAAGGCAAGCTGGGTGGTAGGCCCTCTTGCAGTTGTGGCACATTGGGCTGTCTCCTCTTGGTAGCCAGCATAGCTCACATGTGCATACGTCTTTAGCCTCTTCCCTGCTGATGGGTTCTATGTGTGTGGGTGTATAGCCTTCTTCTGCACATAGTGGTAATGCCCATCTATCTATGACTGTGGGCTTCCAATGCACCTTGTAGTAGTTTTCCTTGTTAATGCCGTCCCATTGCCAGCCCTCTATGTTGGTAATGGCCTCTTGGTGGCCGTACATGGCCCCTAGTATGCAACCTAGGTTCTTGGGTTTACATCGGCAGGCTTTATCCACCTTCCAGCTGGAGAGACCTGGAAGGTCGAGGCCTATTATGTGCACGATGTCCTTCGGGATAGTTTGGATCTGTCTGCCCTCAGTGTTCCGTTTCGTGCCCGCCTTGGGTCGGGTGGGCTTCGTTGGAGGCGATTGTGCTTCGTTGTTCTCTCGTCTTAGCAGCCGGGAGTTGCTCTTGATGGCCTCCTGGGCTGCGGGCGGTTGTGTTGCATGTTCGGTCACGTGCGTCGGGATGGGCGGTTGTGTTCCCGATGTGGGCTTCTTGGCAATCACATACGCCCTGATATCAGCGTAGCGGTGCTTTGTGTCTTCTTCGACGTCGGTTGGTGCAAGCTCCGTCAAGCCCGCGGCCCATGGTTTAATTAGTCTTTGCGCAGCGGGCAGGTCGGAGGTGGTGTCTCGTTTGGCTGCGATGTCTTTCGCTTCTGTTGTGGTTGGGCATCTGTCCTGGGTCGCCATGGTCGTTAGTCTGTTGAGGGCGATATAGTGTTTTTGTTTGACCTTGTTGTGGAAGCGTTCTTTAAGCATCTTTCCTGAGATGATGTAGGTGCTGCCAGCGATGGTGTGTTGGAGCTCTGTGGCATGTCGGATGCCCAGGCTTTTGAGGCACGTCATGCAGGCACTAACTATGTCAAGTGGAAGGGCGCTAGTATTCTGTGTGATGAGTTGTCCAAGTAGTTTGGTTTCCTTAGGGTAGAGGTCTTGTCCTTCCTGAGTGGCAGTGAGTTGCGCCGTGGTAGCATGCAGGAGTTGTCTGGCGCGTAGGGTGTGTTGTAGCATAATGAGGATGCGGTGTCCATGCTTGGCAGCTTGAGCGTAGAGCCAGGTAATCTGTTTGTGTAGTATGCTTCTGGTTATGTGGGCATGTATAGTGTCTGTGGACTGGAGACTGTGCAAGAGGGCTGTAGTGTTTCTGGTATGGTACTCTTTGGCTGTTGAGCTGATGCCCAGGCCGAGCTTGTCGATGTCCTCCCTGACGACGGCATTGGTTGTGCCTAGTGGGAGTCTGAGTTTTTTCTTAACACATTGGTTGATTGCTCTGTCGTAGAGGTCTAGATCTCCTGGTGTGCATGGGACCACGCAGAAACTGTAAGCCAGACTGGGGATGATGGCTGTTTTGATGATGTGGATGGCTTGTCTCGCGCTGGCAAACGAGCGTCGTAGTCTTTCTAACTTCTGTCTCAGTTGGGACACCATGGCTATGTGTTGTGGTTTCCAGTTGAGCGTCATGGTAAGTAGGACACCTAGGTAAGTGAAGGGGGCGGTCGGTTGGAGGTAGGTGACAGGCTTCCCTTGTAGCTTTACGACTTGTAGTTCTCTGCGGGCTTGCTTTTCCGCTTCTGCCGTGGTGCTGCATCTGCCGGATTGGTGCGCTTTGTGGAGCGCCGCTGTGGCGATGGTTTTGCTGTGGGATATGATGAGGTGGCCCCAGTTCGAGTAGGCGGAGAGCTTGTCGGCCTGGCAGCGTAGATTGCTGATTGAGTTGCATAGGATAGCGATGTCGTCTGCATAGTCGATGCTGCCGATGGTAAATCGCCCGGCGCTGTCGGTTGTATCGGATGTGAATTTGTACCCCCGCGCTCCTACTTGGAGCCAACGCAGTAGGGGTTCGATGTAGATGAGGAATAAGAAAGGTGATAGGGAGTCGCCCTGGATGGTGCCCCGGTCGACGGGTACCGGGTCGGTGTGACCGTACGGAGTGTTGAAGCGTGTCGTTGCCCCCGTGTAGAGGTCCCGCACCGCATCTGTAGCGTCGGTGGGAAAGCCTAAGTCGTGCATAATCCATAGCAGTTTGTCTTGACAAGTGGTGTTGAAGGCACTAGTGAAGTCGACCAGGAGCGCATATATATCTACTTTGGCTAGCTTGGCGTCTTCGAGGGCCATGACTAACATTTGGAGCTGTTGTGTTGTGTCCCGGTGAGAGCGGAAGCCTGCTTGGCAGTTACTTAGCATCCCATTAGCTTCAGCATATTCGCACAGCGCCCTAGTTATGAGGCTGGTCCAGAGTTTGTAGATGGTGTTGGCCAGCCCCACAGGTCTGTAGGCGTTGAGGTCTGTTTCCTGGCCCTTGTCTTTGTATAGCAGGCAGGTGTCACTGGCTTTCCATGCTGTGGGTGTGCAGCCAGTGGCCCACATGACGATAAACAGCTGGTGAATGGTGTCCCTCATCTCCCATGGCAGCATCTTGATGATCTCGTTTTCAATGCCGTCCGGGCCAGGTGCTTTGCCACCTGACAGTTTGCTGATGCATTCTTGAAATCCTGCTTTGTCCATGATGGCTGTGTGCAGCCAGTGTACATTTTGGCAGGTGTGCAACGTGAAGGGGTCGTCGGCTTTGGGGCGGGTCCAGGGATAGTTTCTGGTCTGTGTGCTAGTGTAGTGACCGGTTTTGGGAGTCGGCGGCGTGAGCTTTTGTCTGTAGGCGGTGGTGATAATTCGGTTGAGGTCGGCCGGGGCGGTGCAGATGTTCTTGGTATCGGGGTCGGCTAGTGCCTGCAGACCTTTGTGGTCGGTGCGAGAAGGGCGTAGTATGTATTTGTTGGCTTTTTTGGGTTGGGTGCTGATGAGGTGTTGCATTCTGAGACGCGCCTGTGCAATGGCGAGTGCGGAGTCGTCGTCATCTAGTTTGTGGATTTGGTCGCGGTAGGAGTTGGTCAGCTGGGCGAGCGCGGCTTGCACGTGATTTTCGGTTGTACCGTCGCCCTGGCGTGCTTGCACCGCCTCCCTTATCTCCGCGTTGGTCGTGTCTGTCTCTGGGAGTAGGTCATCGACAGACGGGTGTACGCCGTTTTGTTTGTATAACCTTCTAGCCTTCCGGCTGAGTTCTCTGGTGGTTTTGAGCTTTTTCCCTAGTGCCAGTCTGATCTTGCACATGCTCCTGCGTTGGTAATGCTGGCCTCCTCTGGTCAATGTCTTGGTGTTGCATGTCTGCATGGCAGTTCCCCTGCAGGTTTCCAGGAGCGTTGTGAGCATGGTGGCTGCGGTGTCGACAGCTTCTCTAGCCGGGAGGCCTGCCACTAGTGTTAGGCGTTGTGGTTGTTGTGGGTTAGCCTTGTCTAGTGTGGTCAGGAAGTGGATAGCGTCTGTGTACATGGGAGCTAGGTATGCTGTCAGGTGTGCATGTAGTTGTGGAGCGCCTGAGCTGGGTTGTTGCACTGCCAGGCGGTAGGCTTCCCTGTCATTATTGGTAATTGGGGTTGTGAGAATGGTGTGGCTGTGTTTCAGGGGTTTATGTGTGGCTGCTAGTTCTATGCCCAGCCTGGTTGTGGTCAGTGTGGCGGTGAGCGGTCTGTGGTCACTAAGGTACGCTTGTGTGTCGACATGCGTGCGGTGCCCAGGGCCGTGTCTCGCATCGCGCGTGAGGATGGCGTCAATGCGGCTGTTGCAGTGTGGCTGCTGGTAGGTCCAGGCCCGGTCGCCGGAATCAGCTTCGGACAGGCGCATCTCTGTGGCGAACTCCCTCATCATGTGGTCTTGTGGGTATTCAGTGTGTTCGGAGCGGTCCTCTGCTTTCATCGTGGCATTGATATCTCCCGCCAGGATGAGTGAGCCGGGCAGTTGTCCAGTGGCAGTCCGTATGTGCTCCTGCATCTTCTTCCTTAGCGGGATCGCGTCGTCGTTGTTCCCTGACGGCCAGTACGTGGCGACGAGTGTGAGTTCCTCGCTTTGTCGTTGGCGAAGGTTTAGGATGACGCATCGGGTGTTTACATCCGCATCTGTACACGGCGGCAGCATGGTGGTTTGCATCTGGATAGCTAGATCGTGTCTGATGCCAATGAGGACCTCACTATGGCCTTCGTGGCGGTGGACGGTGTAGTTGGGCATAACCCTCTTCAGCCAGCCAGAGCTAGAGTTGTTGCTCTTGGGTTGTGTCATAGTTTCTGTGAGGATTAAGATGTCCGGACTTTGTTTGTGCACCAGGTTAAGGACTTCGTTTCTAGATCTGTGTAGGCCTCTGACATTGAAGGTTGTGAGGGTGATGTGTTGCCTGTTGAGGGTTGCTTGGGGCTGTCCGGTTGGGGGTCTGTGGTGTTGGCTCATTCTTGGGTCACTTTCTGGCGTGGTTAGCGGTGTCTCGTCTATGATTAAATTTGTTTCTGTGGTGTGGATCCCCGTGGGTTTGGGGAGGTATTGGGACATGAGGGTTTGTGTGTGCGTGTCCTTGCGGTGTGCCTTGGTGGCTCGTGATCGCTTAGTGGATGGGCGTGTGGTATTATCGAGAGGCGTGGTGGATCGATTGATACGTGGCTGGCCCTGAGGTATCGGCGGGCGGAGGGTGACCTCGGGAGTGTCCTGGCGCTGTCGTGCCGGGGCAGGTTCTTCACGTAGTGGGGTGGTGTCTTTCGTAGGTCTGCGCTTGTTGTTTAGTGTGTAGTTGTTGTCAGCGTTATTGGTGGTCACGTGCAGGGGGGCGGTGGTCTCCCTTGCCGTTGTGTTATCTTTGGTCAGGTCTATTGGGTCGGTGTGGTCTTGGAAGTGTGCTGCTAGCGCTGATGTGGTGGTGGCCTCCAGCGGGTCCGCTATCCAGATCTCCCTTCTAATGAATCTTGTGTGTTTCACGTTGCCTGTGCAAATGGTGAGCAGGTTCCCTTGGAGGCGCCTCCAGTCGTTAGGTGTGGAAAGTGGCTTTGGCCCCCGGTTGAGTGAGTCCAGCTGGTACCAACCATGTTGCGTATGTTTGATGACAGTTGCATGGTGGTGTGATAGTAAGAGGACAGCATCCGTGTTTGTCGCGCCGGTGCTTGCGATGGTTGAGGTGATTGTTTCTGGTGTGATACTGTGGGTTGGTAGGTAGGTTGTTGCTGGGTGCAAGTATGTGCGTACCTCATGGTGTTTGCGGTACAGGTAGTGGTTCAGTGTGTCGGTGGAGAACTTGCCTTTCTCGCTATAGATGTGGTCGGTTGTGAGGGTTCGGATAGCATATCCTTCTTCTCGTGCTTTTTGTGCAAGGTGTTGCAGGTGCTCTTTTAACTGCTTGCAGTGGTCGATGACAGCGTGGTAGTCTATGTATTTCTTCCCCATGGCCATGTTCAATGCATGTACTAGGCAACACTCTTCGTATTGCCCTTCCATGTACATATGTGTTGGGTGGTGGGTCGGGGTGTACGCGGGGGCGGATGCTATTGGGTTGGAATCATGGTCGCCTGTCTGTTCCACATGGCTGATGATGTGATGGATGCCCTTGTCCTCGCATCGGCGTATCTGCTCTCGTGAGCGGGTGATGGGCTTGATGATAAAGAGTTGGTGCATAGTCCGCTTGGTTGCAGCAGGGATGTGCAAGAGAGGTGTAGGTGTCGTTTCCATGGAGTCCAACAAGTTCCATGTGCCGTTCATGCACTTCATGGCCATGCTGTGGCCTGACTTTTTGCACAAGAACGTGTGTGTGCCGTACTGGCCAGCGAGGTGCCCTAGATTATCAGCGGACCAATCACTGGGTTGGTTGAGTTGGGCAATGCTTTGTACTGTAAGTCCGTAATGGGTACGTAGGTACATTTCAATGACTTCGTCGGAATAGCCATCAACGCCTCGTGCCATCAGCCATGCGCCGCGCTCAAGGTGGTCAGTTAGTTGAGGGAGCCTGGTCTCGTAAAAATTGTCTATGTCTTGCATGGTGACCCATTCATGTCCCGCAGCATTGTTCAGGGAGTAAACCTGGCATGCCGAGCTATCTTTGTCTTGCTTAAAGTGCTTGATGGTTGGGCCTGGATTAGCTTCAACATCCCCAGCGGCTAGTAACAGCCAGGCCACGTAGACAGCTCTTGCGACAGCTATGGGGTTGAAGGTGGCCCGGGCGGCAGATAGGGGGTCCACGGTGCAAGGTGTCTTTTCTGTTTCATTGCTATTCACTGCAACCTGGTAGGTGCAATAAACATGCAGCGTGCTATTGAACTGGTTGACTGTGAAAGGGTGGCTGCTGTTGGCGCCGTGTGTGGAGAGGTGAAACCTGTTGGCCAGCTTGCAGAGGGCACAAGAGGCTGCTTGAGTACCGTCTATCCCTGTCATAAGGTTGTAACCTGTGGTTCTAACCGTCGCTCTGATACGGCTAAGTAATTTCTTGTGCTTCTTGAGGCAACGTTTGGAATCCTTTATTGTTGGCTTTAAGGGGTGGTTCATGCGTTGATAGAGAGTGGTAAGCAGGTGTGTGCATATCAAAATGAGCATAAGCACATTCACCAGTTTGTCTTGTTGTCTTAAGATTATCCCGATGTGTGTGGGCTGTGGTCGTTGGTGAGGAGGATATGGTTGTTGGTGGATGTCTTGCATGTCAGCATGTATGTATAACATATCTGTGTCATACGGCTGGTCATGCCAACTTGCAGCGGTCAGGGCTGGCAGGTGGTGGTGGGGCTGAGCGGCATGTAGCTTGTCAGCCTGCATGTCAACATGTGTAGCTTGCATCGCTGTGTCATATGGGTGGGCATGCCAACCTGCAGCGGTCAGGGCTGGCAGGTGGTGGTGGGGCTGAGCGGCATGTAGCTTGTCAGCCTGCATGTCAACATGTGTAGCTTGCATCGCTGTGTCATATGGGTGGGCATGCCAACCTGCAGCGGTCAGGGCTGGCAGGTGGTGGTGGGGCTGAGCGGCATGTAGCTTGTCAGCCTGCATGTCAACATGTGTAGCTTGCATCGCTGTGTCATACGGCTGGTCATGCCAACCTGCAACGGTCAGGGCTGGCAGGTGGTGGTGGGGCTGAGCGGCATGTAGCTTGTCGGCCTGCATGTCAGCATGTGTAGCTTGCATCGCTGTGTCATATGGGTGAGCATGCCAACCTGCAACGGTCAGGGCTGGCAGGTGGTGGTGGGGCTGAGCGGCATGTAGCTTGTCAGCCTGCATGTCAACATGTGTAGCTTGCATCGCTGTGTCATACGGCTCGTCATGCCAACCTGCAACGGTCAGGGCTGGCAGGTGGTGGTGGGGCTGAGCGGCATGTAGCTTTTCGGCCTGCATGTCAACATGTGTAGCTTGCATCGCTGTGTCATATGGGTGGGCATGCCAACCTGCAACGGTCAGGGCTGGCAGGTGGTGGTGGGGCTGAGCGGCATGTAGCTTGTCAGCCTGCATGTCAACATGTGTAGCTTGCATCGCTGTGTCATACGGCTGGTCATGCCAACCTGCAACGGTCAGGGCTGGCAGGTGGTGGTGGGGCTGAGCGGCATGTAGCTTGTCAGCCTGCATGTCAACATGTGTAGCTTGCATCGCTGTGTCATATGGGTGAGCATGCCAACCTGCAACGGTCAGGGCTGGCAGGTGGTGGTGGGGCTGAGCGGCATGTAGCTTGTCAGCCTGCATGTCAACATGTGTAGCTTGCATCGCTGTGTCATATGGGTGAGCATGCCAACCTGCAACGGTCAGGGCTGGCAGGTGGTGGTGGGGCTGAGCGGCATGTAGCTTGTCAGCCTGCATGTCAACATGTGTAGCTTGCATCGCTGTGTCATATGGGTGAGCATGCCAACCTGCAACGGTCAGGGCTGGCAGGTGGTGGTGGGGCTGAGCGGCATGTAGCTTGTCAGCCTGCATGTCAACATGTGTAGCTTGCATCGCTGTGTCATACGGCTCGTCATGCCAACCTGCAACGGTCAGGGCTGGCAGGTGGTGGTGGGGCTGAGCTGCATGTAGCTTGTCAGCCGGCATGTCAACTTGGACGGTTTGCTGCTCTGTGTGAGACAGCTGGTTGTGCCTGGCTGTAGCAGCGAGGACTGTAGGGTGGTGGTGATCCTTCATGCCATTGTGTATAGCATGTAATTCTGTGTCAGGCGGCTGGATGTGCCTGCTTGTAGCAGCCAAGGCTGGTAGTTGGAGTGCACCACGTCGTTTGACGGGGCTTGTATGTGGCAGATTGCTGTTGGGAAAATCCCAGTTGTAGTGGCACAGGGCCGCAGGTTGGCATATAGCCAACGCCATGTTTGCGCGGCTTTTAAAGCCTTCTGGGCGGTGCTCAAGCTGCGGGGGGGTCTCAAAGGACCATGTCCCGATCGCAGCTCGGCACCGCCCAGCGCAGAACAGGCACAGAACAACGCATAAGACGATAAGCCACCGCCTGCTTCTACCTGCAGGCGCGTCCACCGTCATTGCTGCTGTCTGTCCACGGAGGTTACAACTCGGCTTTGGTGAATCGAAGCTCATTTGGAAGCTCTCGGCTTGCTCGTCACCGTCCTGCTAACAGGTCGTTGAGAACTGGCGTAGATGCTCCAGGAAATCGCTATCGAAATTTCAAACCGAAATTGTGCCGCAGGGGCAGGAGGAGCAGCATGGGCAAGCAGCAGAGCAAGGGGGAGGGCAAGCTCAGCAGGAACCGGGGTCTGGGAAAGAGCCAGTGGGTCAGGGGCAACCGGGTCAAGAGGGGCAGGTGGAGCATGCGGGGCAGTCATGCTCAACTGCTGCCCCACGCCTCACCACCATCTTCACCGACGTCCTGGGTGTCATCCAGTTGGCCAGCGGCACAGCGGAGGCCCATGTGCGGGTCATCATGCGGTTGTTGGGTGACCTGGGCCTCGCAGGCATGAATATTGCCGGCATCTGCGCCGACAGCGCATCAGTCAACATGGGGGGATTCATAGGTGTCATTGCACGCATCAGCCAGCTGCTGCGGGAGGAGGGGCAGGTTGGGGTGACGCGGGCGCAGCCCTGTTACAGCCACGGCATCCACAACACCCTCCTCAAAGGTCTGGTGGTCCTGCCTGGCACCAGGGCAGCAATCACTGACCTCAGCAGTCTCCTAGCGCAACATTGGGTGGCGCTGAAGCTCGACCGGTGGGGTGCGAAACTTGAGACACCATGTGACACAAGGTGGGCCAGCTACATTACTGCAGCCTCATCACTGCTTGCCATCTGGCGGCATGCGGGGGATGCAGTGGCTGAGATACTTGAGTGCCAGCAGCGGCGGGCGCCTGCCTGGGCTCGTGAGCTCTGCAAGCACTTGCAGGACTCTGTTTTGCTGCTGAAGATTGCTGTTGTGGCAGTGGTGGGCCAGACTTACCTCATGCCTGAGCTGCCCAAGACACACACAGCAAGCTACAACAGCTAGTGCCAGCCGATCAACGGGAGCATCAGAAGCAACAGCTGGCCACCTACTTGCAGCAGCACTGTGCAGCCATGGAGGAGTACTACACACAGCACTGCAAACGGCAGCTGGACATGCCACACCATCCCGCCCCGTCGTGCGGTGAAGTGGCTCAGTTGGTACGACGAAAAAGTAACTCTGGTGGGATAGTGTCGGCGCCCCATGCCGGAGTCCTCCCTTAATGCACGCTGGTGATAAACCGGAGTAGTCTTTCTTTCTTTCTTCTTTCTTTCTTTCATGCCACACCTCATGGCTGCGCTTGGGGGGTCAGACCCGCAGTCGTGCAAGGAGGTAGCCGCCAAGGTGGTGAAGTGTGTCGCCCTGCTCATGAATGACGGGCAGACTGACCTGGGCGTGTGGGACCCCCACTCCACGTGGCACCAGTTCTCACAGGACATCCAGGCCATGGCTGAGGGCAGCCCATGCAGCACCAGGTTGCGCCTCCACCTCGAGGTGTACTTTCTGGCATGTCCCACCTCCAATGCCCCGGTGGAGTCCTTGCTACAGCTGCTGAAGCATGGAGCTGGTCGCTTCATGGAGCTGCCTGCGCTGCTGGAGCACATGTCCCTGCACACGCTGAGGACCACCCTCAACAGCGTTGATGTGCATGACTTCACGCTACAGATGCCTAAGCTTCGCACTGCGGTGCGGCTGGAGGAGGTGGCTGCAGCCTCAGCCAGTGCACCAGCCAGAGCCGCACGCAAAGCCACAGCAGCTGCTTGCTGTGTAGGGGGGGTTGTGGTGAATGTGGGGGACCATGCAAGCCAGCAGCGGGTGGCAGCAGCAGCAGCGGCAGCAGGGTGCAGCCAAGTTTGCCGCCAGGTGCCAGGTGTGCCGCCTCCACAACCCCCCCTGCCCCCACAGCCCCCCCCACATCAGCCACCCCAGCAGCAGGGCCGGAGCTCGTGGGGCACAGCCCTAGAGGGGCAGATGCTGGCACCCCCCATTGCGTCGCCTCAGGGGCCTATTGCATCACCTGATTTACGGCACATGTATCAGCTGGCTCTAGCTGCAATCGCCACCCAAGGGCAGGCTGCTCCGGCTCAAGGTAGCGAGCTAGGTGCAGCAACGCCGGCTCCTGGCTTCACGCTACGCAAGCGTACCACACCTTCTGAGGGGCTGCCCAAGACAGCTGCAAAGCGCAAGGGGTGATCCACGAGACTTAGTTAGACAGCCCCCCAGCGCCAACTCAGGTTGTAAAGTGCGCAACAAAGGCTGTACCGGCCACCTCCCCCAACCACCTGCCAACCGCCTTCGAGCCACATTCCCGCAACCGTTTTCCGATCCGACTGCATCTGCCGATGCGCATGCTCGTGTAGAGCAACCTAAGCGGCGCGGGTGGTCGCAGCGATGACTGCATGCCCCGAACCGGCTCAAATTTGAATTACTAACTTTGATGCTTTGCTGTGCACGGCCTACTAACTGGAAAAACTATTCTGGATGGGTGAAAGGTAGCTGGCTGGGTTGGCTACATACTGAGCCAGCTAGCATTAAATTTGGCGCAGCGAGTGCAGAGTTACAGCCATCCTACTACCAGGGGTCGGTTTACTGCCATTTTTTGAATGTTGGGGGCGCCTGAGCTGGAGAAGACTGGCTCCAACTGCGCGGCATGCTTGTTCAAACTGAAAGGTTGGGCGACGCAGACAATACCAAACTCATCCAAGCTATGATCTGGCTGAACGACCCTACAAGACGCCACAATGGAGCAGTTGGAACAACGATTGCGTAGTTTACATGGAGCTCATTGTTTGTGATGAACGAAATAACCGCTGCAAAAGTTGAGCACGTTCATATGCTGGAGCAGGCAGAAAAGACTGGTGTAAACACGGCATCTCGCGTACTGCTCGACCCTGCAACATCCCCCCTTATGGCATGCACGGACCTCGACAGTGGGGCTGCGGTGCGCGCACTAGCCTCTCGCTTGCCTGGCATCTGATTATGCCGAACCAAGGGTGCTTGGAACAAAGCACATGTAGGCACAGCCCCGACTTTACGGTTCCCCAGCGCGCGAGCTTGAACAGGGGCAAGCTCTGTACCTTTGCGGAGAATGCTGCACGGTATGTGCCTTTATGTCCCAGTTATATGCAGCAAGCCCGAGGCATCGAGCCTGATTGCTGCGGAACTGCACGACTGCGGCACAGGTCTCGAGCTCCACGAACGGCTTTGAAGAGCTATTTTTGAGCGAGGAGGAAGAGACGCCTTACTTTGAGGAACCGTGCTGCGTACTGTTGGAAGATCCAGCCCTTCTGCAGTTTGCGGAGCAATGCAGCTCCAAGGCAACCTCGAGCACGCACGCACCGTCTTCCAATTACATCGACAACAGTTGCGGCGGCGAGAGTGCAGCTGCTGCGTGCCGCAACTCACTAGCAGAGCCTTACTGCTGGTGGCCATCAGTGTGCACTTCAAGCACCCCCCTACAATCAGCCGCCCTCCCTCCTTTGTCCGCTTCCCTTTCTAGGCTGAGGTCTCCCAACTCCATTAGGCAGCATGTGGCAAAAAGCACTGTGACACGACCAGGACTAGTGTTGGACCTTCGTACGGCCCCACCCTCAGCGCCCCTCTCATCCGATGCGCCGTTCCCAGCGAGGGAGTGTGAGCCAAACAAGCGGCGTAAGACAATGCCAGCGCCTGAGCCTGCTGGACAGCTGGTGGTCACAGCAGGTTTGACCTGCCATGGTGTCAGTAAGCCCTTCACGACCCAACTGGCAAGAGGATCGAGCCTGGATAGCCAAGACACCCTGACCTTCCTGGATCCTGGTGAGGCACATGGGATGCTGGTGTTGGCTGCACAACACACATACCATGTTGCACCAGCAGCGTGGCCTGCTTTCCTTGTGAGACACAGCTGCTTTTCTCAAGCCTACACCTAACCATACTGACAAGTCACAGTGTCGGCCTCCTCATGATCGGCGACTGCAGGTGCAATGGCTGCAGCCAACCCAGATGCCACGAAAAGAACACCTGTACCTCCGACTACTGGATGCCACAGCTGTGAGCACGGGGCGGTGGGCACATAGTTTAGCGTGTGTGTGTGTGTGTTAGCCGCCCCCCTGACCAGCTGGGACAGAGGTGCTATGACAGTCAGCACTACTACCTCGGTTTGAGGACCCTGCAGCAAGCTGGCCAGTGTGGCTCCGTGCGGCTTAGTTGAGGGTAAAAGGGTTAGCGCAGACGGTCGAAGTTTAGTCTATGCTCACATGACGTGGGAATGCAGCAGCGTGGACCCTGATGCATGGCCTCGACTGTTTCTAGTGTGGCTGCGTCCCAAATGTGCCATACTCACGTGCTCCTCAACCAGAAACCCACAGGCCAGGACCTTGGGGTGGGTGCTCAGCTGCGGGAGTGTTGGCTTGCCTGCTGCTGCAGGTGGAGTACGTGACACCCCTCAGTGGCGCTGTGGTCCAGCTGGGCCCCGCACCCTGTGCAACGCCTGCGGCCTGCGGTACAAGAAGAGCCTGTGAGTGGCAGGCCACTGCCCTGTGTGTCTACAGCATCTGCACCTAGTCAGCAGCCAGGAGAGCAGAACCAGGCTGCATCAGGCTGCGTAGCCATTCAAAGTAAACCCCTAGCAGCGGGTCCTGCCTGAGATCGCAATTGCATCTCTGTCCCCTACGCATGCCAGGAAGGGGGGTTATGTGTGCTCAGCAACCCATCGCACATTGCATGGTGTTTTCCAAATTAGGTTGGCCACATTTGCTGCTACAATTCATAGTGCAAAACATGGGCCCATCAAGTTGTGCATGGGTACGAGTAAAGCAATACCTCCCTGCATGGACGTATATTCTATACATGTGCACCATCACAGGCATCTAGTCCAGGACAAGTACAGATGCGCAGCGTGTGTGTTAGACTGGTTTGGTGCAGAGCTTCCGTGTTACAACGGTGTTTATGACACATGTAGACTGCAGCTGATGTGAAGGCCAGGCAGCATTGGTGCTGGACTGGAACTGCAGGGCAGTATTTGTTGGTGAGGCGGTGACTAGGTTATATGAGGGCCACTAGGTGTAGGAGGGGTACAGGAGGTCGTGAAGTATGCAAGCTAAGTTGACTTACTTAGTAGGTCGTTGTGCAGCAGGCAGGCAAGACTGCAATTACAGCTGCCTATTAGACGGTACTGACTAGACTATGAACTGTTGTGTGATGGATGTGAGTCGTGGTGGTACAACTAGCACTGCGTATTTGTGTGTGTAGACGATGTGTCGGCAGTGGTAATTCCTAGTTCTGACATCTGTAATAGCTGTGGCGTCCCTTGCGGTGCGACGTTCCTATTCGCAGCGTCTCGTTTCGTCTACAGCAGGCCGACAGCCCCCTTGTCCCTCACTAGGGCCTCCATTAGAGTCGGATCAGTAGTGGCCACTAGCAGCCACTAGCGGGAACACATGAGCGCATGAGCGCCTACCACCTACATTATTGCCTGACCCGTTAGGGCTATTGTGTAGAATTGGCATGACAAAACATGCGCTAATGTAAGCTGATGACAGCTCAAGAGGGGGGCAACCCTACTGTGCCACAGCAGGCTGCTGCTGCTGCTGCGGGGCCTTGGGTGGCTTATAGCTCAGGCCAGGGAACTCCTTGCCCTTGGCTGGCAGAGCTTTCTGCTTTGGCAACCAGCACAGCTCCAGCGGGCGCCACCTGCTCTCCCCAATGCGGGCTTGATTGTCGCTTTGTTTATTGACTGTGTAATGCATTGCTGGAATTAATTACTAAAACAGGTTATTTGTTTACCCTCCCCACTTACCTCACCATTGCCATCGCTGTTGAAGTAAGCCGGCTTTCACAGAGCAGGCCGACAACCCAGCCCAGCCTCCTTGTATAATGCCAAGCAATGGCCGGTCGCGGTCCGAATAAACAAAGGCAGATCAGGGAACCTCAACCAGGGTTGCAGCAATAAGTTCCTGGTGTAAGTGTGATAGCAATGACATGGACATTGCATGTCATCATTCCCCTTGGTTGCTTGCACATGGCAGTCAAGTGTCCACCGTTTGTTCGCACCTTGTGTGCTTGCAGCCTGTTCTACAGCGGTGTGAGAAGGCCTCAATCTGCACCTCACCCCCAGCCCCCAAGCCCAATTCCTAAGCTTCGCGGTTCTGTGTACTGCCCTGCCTCCGCCTGCCTAGCACCCCACGAAGTGTACAAACATGTTGTGGCAATGATGGTGTTGGTGATGTCAAAGATGGTGCCACACAGCATAGAGAGAGAATGGGACCCAGCCGCGGTGCATAAGATGTGACTGATCAACAGCAGCAGCAGCCGTGGCGGCGGCAGTGGCGGTGGCGGCAGCAGCTGTAGCGGCAGCTTTACTGTTCAAA
>JASKMD010000014.1:3643983-3656369 GCA_030144725.1 Haematococcus lacustris | reverse complement strand
TGACCAGCAGCATCGACAGCCTGGGCATCAGCGTGGTAAGGCTGACACAGCGGCAGTACATGTAGAGTTGTATCCACTCCCACATCGTTTTCTCGGCCAATCGCAGTTGATCTGGCGCGCAGTGGCGTATCAGTATGGAGCTATATAGGTGTCCGTGTATGCCCTGCCCTCAATAGTTGACACAGCTTGCACCTGTGCATGCAGAGGCAGGTAGACAGCCCAGCTTTGCAGTGACCATGAAATGCAGCTCACGCCGGCTGCTGTCCTGCTGTGTGCACGTGCTTTGCAGCTAACCCAAGTGTTGGTCAGCGCGGTGCGACTGGTGTGGCGCACCACCACTGACTGGCGCGACACGCAGTTTGAGCGGCTGCTGCACTGGGACTGGCGCTGGCGGCCGGCTGAGGCGGACCGCATCACCCAGGTGGGCGGCAAGGGGCTGCACAGGGTGCGCGGGGAGCAGGCCCTGGCAGCAGCTCCAGCCCTCCACTCCTGGTCAGCGAGCTACTTAGCCTCAGCAACACTGCACCCCATCAGCTTGTTGACCCAGGCCGCACTTGTAGCCTATGTAGCCAGCAGGGGTCGGCATATGTCAGCGAGGTGATTGTGTTTGAGAAAGCCGTATCACAGGCTGCTGTGGCATTGTTACCCTTGATTGTCAACCACCACAGATAACTTTGAAAATCGAAACATACTTGAAGTTAACTTAATGATCAGCTCGTTTATCTGTATTGATAGCCGACATGCCAGTGTCGTCAAAGGAGTGCGCAAAGCCTGATCAGCCAGCTGCAGGTGTTGATGGCCTGCTACATACATGCACAGGTTCTTTCACTGCGTACAAGTCAGTCATGGCTGCGTTCCCTGACATGGCTCCCACCCTGCTCCATGTGTGGCTGTCTCCACTGCCAGTCTGCGCAGATGCCCATGTCAGCCAGAAAGCCCCAGCCTTGTCATAAGGAAAGGTTCCTAGGTCCTAGGTCATTAGGAGAGTGTAGAGCTTGTCGCGGTAGACACGCATGGCGCTTGATGGGTTGCCTGTGAGACGTTTGCGCTGCTTACAATCTTGTACTGTTGTACCCAAACCCATGGCTGTGTGGGGACGTTGAGATTGGTGACATCACCAACACACCGGACCAATTGTTAAGTCAGACCACTCATCTGTGCTAGCGCTGCAGCCCTGCTAGTGAGTCGACCCTGGTGCAGGCAGGCACAGCCCCCACCCCCTACCAGGCCAGGTCCCTACAATGCCTGCTGCGATCCACCACACCCTGCTGCTGACCCTAATGGCCGAGGCGGCCTGCCACACCCCTCCCTCCCTCCCTCCCTGCCTTGGCCCCTGGCCCCTGGCCCCGCAGGGTCATCATGCCCTGTGTCACCTCATTAGAGCGTTCGTGCTCCCCTTGAGGCTGTATGGCAGGCAGGCTCTACAACCTAGTTCAAACACGCCCGTTGCGCATGTCCAGGCGCGGCTCATCTCGCTGGGCATCCAGACGGAGATGGTGTTGGAGAATGCGTCCAATGTGCTGGCGCCCTGGCTCATCTGGTGCATGTGGAGGGAGCCGCTGTTCATGTCCGTGGTGAGCCCCACCCCCCACTGCCCTCAACACCCAGCTGGCCAGCCTGAACAGCAAACACCCTTCATGGAGGGCTACTACAACCCGAGCCTGACTGCCAGCACTGGCGCAGCAGCGCTGACCAGCATCCCATTGCTGCATGTCGTGTGCAGGCCCCCTCCACCTTCATCGAGGGCGGCAGCTACCCCGGCTACTATGTGCTGGTACTCATTGTGTGCTTGCTGTCGGTGGGTGAGGCGGGAGCTAGGGCCATGGCAGCTGTGAGGCGCCAGGTCGCTGTGCTGCAGGCCCCTCCCACCCCCGACGCTGACCCCAGCCAGTCATGGCTGCCCCCTCTGTTGCCCCCTGCCCAGGTCACGGTGGTGTTCGACCTGACCTTCCTGCTGCTCAACTACCACGGCCTGCAGCACCTGCCGATCATCCAAACCTGGCGTGACATCCAGGCAGTCAGGACCTGGTACATGGTGCGCTGCCACAGGGTCAGCAGCCACAGCCCCGCACCAGCCCACACCCCTGGCATCTCTGGCAGTGCTGGGCAGTGGTGGTGGAGGTAGGGGCAGCCTGCCTGGGTGTGCGCTCATGCCCTCCACTGCCTCACTGCTGTGCTGCTGGGTGGTGCTTGGTGCTGTGCAGGGCTTCCTGGTGTATGCGCTGACGTTCATGGTGAGGGCCACACACTGCAGGCAGGGCCAGCAGCCCCGGGCTGTGTGCAAGGCAGGGCCAGCAGCCCTGGGCAAGGCAGGGATGACTGCTGCTGCCGGGCTGTGTGCAAGGCAGGGCCAGCAGCCCTGGGCAAGGCAGGGATGACTGCTGCTGCCGGGCTGTGTGCAAGGCAGGGCCAGCAGCCCTGGGCAAGGCAGGGATGACTGCTGCTGCCGGGCTGTGTGCAAGGCAGGGCCAGCAGCCCTGGGCAAGGCAGGGATGACTGCTGCTGCCGGGCTGTGTGCAAGGCAGGGCCAGCAGCCCTGGGCAAGGCAGGGATGACTGCTGCTGCCGGGCTGTGTGCAAGGCAGGGCCAGCAGCCCTGGGCAAGGCAGGGATGACTGCTGCTGCCGGGCTGTGCCTGCCCGACTGCGGCTGGCGTGTGTTGCGCAGGGCATCATGTTCCTGTTCGTCACCATGATGATCCTGCCGCGGGCCACCGTGTGCCGCACTGACAACTACTGCGACTGCACCATCGCCACCTACCAGGGGGTTTGTGACGGCCACTTTGTCAGCACCTGGGGCGGCAGCATCGTGTGAGTCAGGCGGCGGCAGCAGCCAGCTGGCTGGCTTGGAAGTGATGCCAGAGGGGCACATACCCGCCTGAGGTGTGATCAGGGGCGGCAGCAGCTCAACTGGGACTGGGTAATGCCTGAGGAGGGTACATGCACCGCTGTTGTGATGGCATTTGCCACTTTTGACGAACTGCCTATTGACAGCTCGAAACCTCACTTCACTTGCATGGCTATTCACACACTGGTGGAACGTCTCCATGTTGATTTGGCATGAACCTTGGCTGCTTGTTGTGTGCAGCCTGCTGTGGCACAGTAGTGTGCCCCCCTTTGTTGAGCTGTTGTCAGCTTACAATCAGCGCATGTTTTTCATGCCAACTCTCCACGATAGCCCTCGCGGTCAGGCAATAGCGGAGGTGGTAGGCACTGATGCACCATGTCCATGTGCATTGGGTATACTCCACACAGCCCGTTAACACCATACTAGTCGGGTCACTAGTGGTCCCTAGTATTCCCGCTAGTGGCCACTACTGATCCGTCTCAAAGGAAGGCCCTAATGAGGGACAAGGGGGCTGCTTGTTGTGCGTGGGAGTATGCTGCACATGAGGCATGTATTCATATGAACAGTGCATGCCATGCTTGCACCTTCACTGAATCACTGTCATGGCAATAAGATACAGATCTACTACCTGTCTCTGCATGGCTGCTTAGGACCTGAATGTGTAGTATAATGTCGGAGGCTGAGCTGTCACAGATCCATGGTGTCTCCTCCTCCTGGGGCATGCTAGGAGTGTAGCCGGACATGAGTGCAACGGATGCTGTTGGGTATGAGTCCGTATGAAGGGCGTGGCAGAAGGCTTACATGCTTCGGATGACCTGAACCTGTCATTCGCATTGCACTTGTTCATTGCTTGCTGTAATGCACAATGTAATGCACACGGTGTGTTGTAATGTCACTCCATTGTAAGGACATATAGGAGGAGCTTACGCAATGACAACGTGCAACTGTACAACTGCACGTTACCTTCCTCCCTTCCCTTTCCGGCTCGAAGGCATGATTTGGAAGGAACGGTTAGGGAAAATCTCCACGCATCCCGAGGATTTTGCACCACAAGACTACCCATTGCACTAAAGCGTTCCCAACATGGGGTTGGTAATGATCATGCAAATACTCTCTCAATACTGCACCGTTTTCGATAGCGTTCATCACATTGGCAGCCGCGACTGAGTCCGCGTTATCTGACCCTTAGCGCTAGCCAGTGCGTTCTTTGCTCGCTTGTTGCCACATGTGCCCGCAAACAAATCACAGCGGCAAGACGGGTCTCCTTGGCACCGTGAGCCGCATCCCTGTGGCCCCATCTAACGAACGTAGTGAGCTGATTGTGCACAAATGGAATGTCCGGCCAACACCCAACGCGATGTCTGCCGGGCGTGCAGGGCACCTAGACGGGGTGATTGAAGCATATCTTCATACTCGCTTCCGCTGAATACACCGTTTAGGTCGGCGCACACTAAGGAATCACCGGGTTTCACCCCACCCTCCTCCACTGTGTCCTCCACTGTGTTGCAGCTGCTGCACCCATAGAATAATGGCTATAAGGTCATTGTTCGTGACCCATTGGCGCATCTATTGAAACAAATTGCACAACAAACAACCCAGGCCATCAGTTTGACAGGTTGAAAGTGACATCATGGTCTCATCATTGCAGGAGCCCACCCCCTCCCAGCACCCCCCCCCCAGCCCCACCCCTCCCAGCCCAACCCCTCCTAGCCTGCTCCCCTCTCCCCCCCGCACCCTCCCAGCCCACCCCCTCCTAAGTTAGGAGTCCTAACCCACCAGGGCAGGACATTGTACGCGTGCACGTGGGGCCGCCCAAATCGCACTACGGCAAAGGCATCCGGTCGGAAACCATTGTGATGACTACGCTGCGCTCCGCGGTCTCTGGCTGAGGTCTCAGGCTGTTACGCGATACAAAAGTATGGCCCGGGGTACATGTAACAAAAGTAAGACCCGGGGTAAGGCCACAATCTCCCACTCTTGTTCCGCGTCAGGCAGTGCCCAGCAATCGGCACGAGCTAAGCATCTCCAAGCGCAATGCCATCTCTATCGGGAAAACCAAGGACAACCTCGCAGTAGTAAAGATACTTAATCAGCATGTCTGCCTTACTGGTTGGTCTTAACTTTTCGTGGCCGACCTCTTTTAGCAACCAGCCCAACCTCACTAACTTGTTTAGCCTCCTTCTTGCTTTTGGCTTTGGCCCTACTTTTCCCTGCCACTGTATCTGACCGAGTCACTGGCGGTGCTGTAGTTGCCACTGAGGCAGATGTGTTTGCATACTTGGCTGCCTTCGCTGCCTCCCTTGCCGCCTTCTTGGTCAGCAGTTCCACAGCCTGGCCAGCAGTGGCAAGGCCAGCGGCGGGCAAGGGTGAGGGGGTAGACAGAGGCAGGTGGCAAAGTAGGTGGAAGTAGAAATGTGCGGGAAGCGGATTGAGGCCATGTAGGTGGGCACAGGTTGGCTACATGCAGGCGGGGGGCACTTTGGGTCTGTGACTGGTTGTCCTGCATCAGGGTGGGTGGGCTTGCTGGCCTATGATGAAATTAGGCTGGTGCACAAGTGCCCCCCTGCCCCTGCCCCTGCCCCTGCCCCTGCCCCTGCCCCTGCCCCTGCCCCTGCCCCTGCCCCTGCCCCTGCCCCTGCCCCTGACCCTGCCCCTGCCCCTGCCCCTGCCCCTGCCCCTGCCCCTGCCCCTGCCCCTGCCCCTGCCCCTGCCCCTGCCCCTGCCCTTGGCCTTGGCCTTGGCCTTGGCCTTACCTGGGTCAGGTCCACTGTGTCAGGTGCTACACTCTTAGGCAGGGACGCCAGTCGCTGGCCATGGCGCACGCAGGGCCCAAACCTGAGTGTGATCAACAGTGCTGGGGTCACACAACCACACTTGGCTGGGCCTCAGGTCCACGCAGGGTTCATGCATGACCCCAGACCCCACAGAGTGACCAGCCCCTGCCAATGTGACATGACAGCCACACATTACTCTTGTCTGGCCAGGACCCATCAGGCCAGGGGCCCAACCCAGCCTCGTCCTCTGCCTAAGACTTCAGCCTCAGCCTCAGCCGCTCACCTGCCAGACTGCAGAAACACGGGCTGCTGGTCAGTGGGGTGCAGGCCCAGGGGCTGTGGGCCAGCCAGCAGCTTCAGGGCAGCTGCCAAGTCCAACACCGCCAGGTCCTGGCCCTTGGGCACGGGGGCACTGCCGGGGGGCAGCAGCAGCAGCAGGGGCAGCAGGAGGGGCAGCAAGGCGGCTCACCACACCTGGTCACCCAATGCACCCCCACCTGCCCCTCACGTCCGCTCCCAATACTGCCTGTGTCTCCCGCCCCCTACCTGAACTGCCCACCCTCGCCTTAACCGCCTTAACTGCCCATCCTCACGCCACCTCACCCCTTCGCCCACCCCCTCCCTCCCATTCTGACCCCCTCCCCCTCCCTCCCTTCCTTGGCCTCCCATTCCTCCCTCCCCTGCTGCCCCTGCACCCGAGCCAGCCTGCACCCTGGCTAGCCCGACCACAGCACAGCTGAGGCAGCCCCAGGCAGCTGCCAGGCAAGGGTCCATCAGGTCAGGCCAGTTCAGGGGGCAGGGGGCAGGGGGCAGGGGGCAGGGGGCAGGGGGCAGGGGGCAGGGGGCAGGGGGCAGGGGTTCAACGAAGCCTGGTCCCATCAGTGTGGGGGGGCTGCAGCAGGGGGGAACACACCGTGGAGGCTTCTCCTTGGGCGCCTTCTTTCTTCCCTTGGCTCCTGCCTTGGCCTTGCCTCTGCCTGCTGGACACCACAGGCCCTCAGCGCCTTCAGGCCCTCAGCGCCCTCAGGCCCTCAGCTCCCTCAGGGAAGAGCTGTGCATGGTCTACACACCAAGCAGTGGCTCCTGTGGCAGGGGTGTGAGCGCCCTGACCCCCAGAGTGGAGGTTTGGTCATGACTGGCTGCTGAACAGGTCTGGTTCAGGTCTGGCCCACAACCGCGTTACATGATGGCCATCGCAGAGATCAGTACCAAATTCTTTCCTTTCAAGTCATATAGTTTGACTTGACATTTGGTAATAGTGTCTTCTCGTAGATAAGAAAACCGGATTGACAGGAAAGTTCGAGGGGAAAACCGGGTGAGGATATAAAACAATTTACCTGACAGTATGCGCAGATACAGGATACATGGCGAACATATGATGTGTTAGTCAGGTTGTTTGTAATCTAAGCATCCATTGTTTCTGATTGACCCTGGAATCTAGTGTTGAGTCTGTGAGTGTGGCAGTGGGGGCAAGGGCATTAAAGACTGGCGCAGTGCGTACAACTGAAGGAAGAGGGATGAGCCGCTCGAGGCTTGAGGCTGGCATGAGAGTGCTCAGCAAAACATGGCAGCCAGGAGGCAAAGTGTGGCAGGCGGAGGGGAGGCAGCAGGGGAGGATCAGCAGGGGGGATCAGCAGGGGCGAGCAGCAGGGGCGAGCAGCAGGGGGGAGCAGCGGGGGGGAGCAGCAGGGGGGGAGCAGCAGGGGGGAGCAGCAGGGGGGCAAGTGAAGAAAACGAAAGAAAGAAAGACACCGCCCTCGCCGTCAGGTGTGCCTTAAGGGAGGAGAGTAGCCTCAAGGCGTACCCTTGCTGCCCTCCCACCCCGGCAGGGGGGGGGGGGCAAGTGGGTAGGTTGGCTGTAAGGTCCTGGGGTGTGAGGGGCAGCAGCGCAGGGTGTGCCCTGAGCCCTGGGCATCCCCCCCACCCACCCTGCTCCCCTGCTGCTGCCAGCCCCTGCGCCCCTTCCTCCCCCTCCCCCTCCCCCTGCTCGGGGCCCGGGGGGGTGGGCAGCAGGTCCAGCTGCACGTACAGGCCGTAGGGGCCCAGGCGCAGGGACACCTCCCGCCCGGTGGCGGGGTCAGTGCCCAGCACCTGGGGCAGGGTGCTGCCAGGGGCTGCCTCGCCGCCCTCGTCCAGCCCCACGCTGCCATCTCCTGCACGGGTGGGGGTAGGGGGGGGGGGGTGGGTGGAGGGGGTGGAGGAGGAAGGCGGGTGAGACACAGCCAGTCTCCCCCCTCACTCCCCCCTCACCCTGCCCTCACTCCCCCCACATATCCCCCCACTCTCCCCTCACCCTGCCCTGCCTCACCCTGAGCCAAGTCCACAGCCCGGGCGTACTCGCACTGAATGCCCGGCACCGCCCAGTTGCTGCAGCCCACAAAGCCGCCCAGCCTGCACCACCACAACCACCACAACCACCACCACTGCCACCACAACCGCCACAACCAGCACTGCCGGCTGCTCAGCTGCAGCACCGCCTGGCCGTGGCCGTGCCCCTCCACAGCAATGCCGGTCATGCTCAGTGTGACTCTCACCCTGAGCTTGCTTGATCTCACTCCAGTGCCATGCAGGTCACACCGTGTGGCAGCACCCATGCCTTGAGAGTGGCACATGGGAATGGGCTGAGCTGGGTCTGGCCTGCCTGCCACGCCTGCTGCTGGCCACTGCTGACCTGCTGGGCAGTGTGGGCAGTGTGGGCAGTGTGGGCAGTGTGGTGCCCCCCCCCCCCCCGCTGCTGGCGCCCTGCTGACCTGGAGGGCTTGAGCTGCAGCCGCCCCGTCTTGCACAGGGGGCACTGCCGGGGGGGCGGCGCCTCAGGCCCTGCACCCGCTGCTTGCCTTGGGAACAGCAGCGGCTCCAAGGCCTGACCGCAGTACAGGCAGTACAAGCAGTACAGGCAGTACAGCCAATACAGCCAGTACAGGCAGTACACAGGTGGTACACAGGCCACAGGGGCAGCGAAGTGTTCAGTGGGTGAGTGCAGGTCGTTAAGGGCAGGAGTAGGCAAGGGAGCGGAGCAGGGTCAAGGTCACACCTGGTTCAGGGCCGCTCCACCACCCCATCTCACCCTCCTCTTCCTAACTGCTGCCCACCAACTTCGTACTAAACTCCTCGCCACCGCCTCACCATCCCCCTCCCCACTCCAACCCCATTCCCCATTCCCCACTTCCCTCCCCCCTCCCCCCTCCCCCCCTCGCCCCTCAATCCTCAGTCCACCTTTCACCCCCTACTGCCCCCACATCGACCCTACACCCTCCCATAGCCGCGCACCTCACCTCACCTCACCTCAACCCGCCCCGCTCCCTCCCCCCCTCCCCCCCTCCGCCCCCCCCCCTCCCCCCCTGCCCCCCTCCGCCCCCCCCCCTCCCCCCCTGCCCCCCTCCGCCCCCCCCCCTCCCCCCCTCCCCCCCTCACCAGGTCCAGGGTGTCGTACACCTGGTGGGGGGCGATGAGGGCCACACGGTCCAGCGTCTCCTTGAAGGGCCCCCAGTACCCCCCCAGCACCTCCTGCCACCCCATGCACCCACCTGCTCACACACACACACACACAGCAGCAGGGGGGGCAGCAGCAGGGGGGGCAGCGGCAGTAGCAGCAGCAGCAGCGGCGGCAGCGGCGGCGGTGGTGGGGAAGGTGGTGGTAGTGGTGGAGGTGGCAGTGGCAGGAGGCAGGGAGGCGGGAGACTGACCT
Source organism: Haematococcus lacustris (assembly GCA_030144725.1). Classification (NCBI taxonomy): domain Eukaryota; kingdom Viridiplantae; phylum Chlorophyta; class Chlorophyceae; order Chlamydomonadales; family Haematococcaceae; genus Haematococcus; species Haematococcus lacustris. The sequence goes on along the minus strand of JASKMD010000014.1, from coordinate 3,647,061 downwards.
GCAACACACCAAGCTAGCCAAGCCTAGGGGACATGAGCGGGCCCTGCACACCCCCACCCCCAGCCCCAGCCCCAGCCCCAGCCCTGTCTAGCACGCACCATGATGATCGGCAGCACCACCCAAGCCCAGACCTTCAGGTCAGCTATACCCAAGTCAAGACCGCCCCCCCCCATCTCTCCCCCCCCCACCCCCGCCCCACCCCTCCCCTGCCCTCCCACACCTCCCCCCCCTTCCCCCCTCGCCCCTCACTGGCCACTTGGTCCAGCTGCTCCTCCATGCTGCTGGTGAAGCCCGGGTCGACCAGCACGTCAAAGTAGGCGGCCAGGAAGGCTGACAGCACGCGGCTGACGGGGCGGGGCACCAGCTGCCGCCCCTTACGCACCACGTACCCACGCTCCTGGTGGGGCCGGGGGGGGACAGGGGTTGAAGTGGGGGGGGGGGAGGGGCTGGGATCAACGGGGGTCAGTGGGAGGGGGGGGGAGGAGCTGGGATCAACGGGGGTCAGTGGGAGGGGCAGGGAGAGCGGCAGAGCCATATGTGGGGAGGGTGCAGAGGGCAGTGGGTGTTTGGCTGTCAGCACAGTTGGAGTCAAGGCAGGCTGGATGAGGACAAGGTCAGGGGGGTCAGGGCGGGGCACACAGGCCGCGTGGATCCCCCTCCCACCAGCTCCATCTCCAGCCATCTCCCCCCTCCTGCCCTCCCTCCCCCTCCCCTGCCTCCCCCCTCTCCTGCCCTCCCTCCCCCTCCCCTGCCTCCCCGCTCCCCGCCCCCTCCCCTCTGCCGCTCCTCACCAGCAGCAGGCGCATGATGGAGGCGTAGGTGGAGGGGCGGCCGATGCCCAGCAGCTCCAGCTCCTTGATCAGGCTGGCCTCAGTGAAGCGCGGGGGGGGCCGGGTGAAGTGCTGCAGCGCCGCCACTGACACTACGCGCACCTCCTGCCCGGGCTGCGCAGGAGCATCAGGCAGCAAGAGCTCAGGGGCAGGGGGGCAGGGGCAGGGGGGCAGGGGGGCAGGGGCAGGGGCAGGGGGGCAGGGGCAAGGGCAGGGGCAGGGGCAGGGGCAGGGGCAGGGGCAGGGCCAGGGCCAGGGCCAGGGTCAGGGTCAGGGTCAGGGTCAGGGTCAGGGTCAGGGTCAGGGTCAGGGTCAGGGTCAGGGTCAGGGTCAGGGTCAGGGTCAGGGCCGCAGGGCCAGTGTCAGGGGGTGTAGGGGCAGGTCCATTCCCCCTGCACTGACCTCCAGCAGCAGGAGGGCCGCCGCCGCCCCCTCCTTGCTGCCAGCCTTGACTGGGCCCAGCTCCCCCTCCGCCTCCCCTCCCTCCCCCTGACCCTCCCCCGCCCCCTCCCCCCCACCCTCCTCCTCCTCCTCCTCCTCCTCCTGTGCAGCCCCAGAGCCAGGGCCAGAGGAGGGTGCGCTGCTGCTGCCCCAGGCCTGGAGGTGGGCAGGGGGGCCAACGGGGCAGGTGTCAGCCGTGGAGTGTGACAGCCAGTGTATCACTATTGTGCCGTCAGGGCAGAGTGGTGGTGTGTGATGGTGGGGACCCTGGCCCCCTCTTGCATTCACTGCCTTCCAATGACTTCCCTTGGGCACCAACACTGCCTTCACTGCCTGCCTACACTGCCTTTCAGTGCCAGGGCTGCAGTGGAGGGGGGGGGCTGGACAGCTCGCAGCCATGGCGATGTGACCCTAGGTTCCATGACACAGTAGGTACACTGCCTTCCAATGACCCCCCTTGCACCTTGGGCACCCACACTGCCTTCACTGCCTGCCTTCACCGCCTTCAAGCGCCAGGGTCACTTCACTGTCAAGGCTGGGCTTGCAGCCATGGCGATGTCACCCTAGGTCCCATAACACAGTGTGAATAGTGCAGCGCCTGTTTAGGCTACATACACGGTTGGTGTGACTCTTGGAGAAAAGGGGGTGAGGTGCATGGTGCTGGGTAGGGTCGGCCAGCCCAGAGCCTAGCTCGACATATGTCTGCATTCCTGCATGCATGCATGCATGTGACACCCCATCATGGAGCCTTGACACCTCTTCCTTTGCCACCGCCTGGTTACAGCCAGGTGGCACTTTGGTTTCCCCTCCCCTGTTCTCTTCCTCTCACTCCCTCTCACTCCCTCTCACTCCCTCTCACTCTCTCTATCTCACCCACCAGCTCCAACCAGCTCCAACTTCAGCCCCCTGACCCCATCCTGGCCCCCCCATTCCTGAGTAAGGGCGTGCAACGAAGTAAGGATCTCGGCCTTGACCTGTGACGGTGGGGGTGTGAGAGTCCAGCCGAGTGGAGTGTGACATGTGAGGTGTGAGGGAGGGGTGTGAGGGCGCACCTGCAAGTAGCCGGGCTCCCTGAGTGCCCTGCCAGTGGCCCTGAGCAGCAGCCCCCCGGCAGCGCTGCCCAGCTCCACAGCCACCTGCACGGCCACAGCAGGGGGCAGCAGGCCAGGGGGGGAGACGAGGGGGGGGGTGGCGGGGAGAAGAGGGGGGGGGGAGGGTGGGAGAAGAGGGGGGGTGGGAGGAGGAGGGGAGACGAGGAGGGGGGTGGAGGAGAAGTGGAAAGGGGGAGGGTAGGGGTGTAGGAGGAGGGGAGAAGAGCGGGTAGAGGAGGAGGGGTGGGATGGGGGTGCATCAGGGGTTGGGGAGTGGGTTAAGGAGAGGGGGAGGGCCCTGGTGACTGCGACCCAGCACCACCAATCATTACGGGCCAGCCACAGTGGCAGCCAGTGGCATGGGTGCTCGAATGCCTCCAGCTCCTTCCATTGTGAGCAGCAGCGGCGATGAAGCTTCCAGCCCCTGCTGGACCCGCCCGGTTGACAGCTGCAAAGGGTGCTGCATGCAGCAGGTGTAACCACCAACCAACACCCAACCGCCACACCTGCTCCATGGCAGCATCCGTCATCTGTGAGGCCACTGCCCGGCACCACACCAGGCGGTACAAACGGCCAGCGCGTCTGCAGGCAGCCAGGCACAGCAGGCGGGGGGGAGGCCAGGGGCGGGGAGGGGGGTGGGCAGGGGCGGGGAGGGGGTGGGGCAGGGGCGGGGAGGGGTGGGCAGGGGGCGGGGAGGGGTGGGCAGGGGCGGGGAG